>ML811041.1:94955-126109 GCA_009831015.1 Picea engelmannii
CCCTCCTATCTTAGGGGGAGTGTTTGGTCTTGCCCACTCATCGGCACCTCCTTCACACACTCCTGTGAGTGCTACTGTTTTAGGATCAGCTTTGCTTGGTTCTACATTACTTGGGTCCACTTCCCAAGGTCATTCGTTCACTCGCTCTCCTTTACACGGAAGAGGGGGACCCACTTCCTCTCAAGGAGGAAGCACCAACCCACCTAGCCCCCCTCAAGGGTCAGGTTCACAACACACCATGGCCGGAGCTAATCCTCCCCCCCACTGCAGATGCCATATTTGGCCTCTCTCAACATACTGGATCTCAGCAAACTCACCAATGATCCTATATTGCATGATCCCACATGGCCTGCAATGCCCACCAAACTACCTTCAGACATACCAAAGTTTGAAGGAAAGGAAGGCGATGACCTTGCCAACCATGTTATGACCTTTCACCTATGGTGCTCCTCCAATAGCATTATGGATGATTCAATCAGACTACGATTATTTCAATGCACACTCACTGGCCCATCGGCCAAATGGTATGTGAAAGAAAAATCAGGGTCCCACGCAACTTTTGAGTCCTTGGCCAAATCATTCTTGACCTTCTTCCAATTACCAATCCGCCATGACAATGGTCTAGAACTACTTTCTAATTTCAAACAAACCTCAGCCACACATATTGCTAACCACATTCACGAGTGGCATAGGCGACGTAGTTTGTGCAAAGAAGAAACCACAAAGCAACAGTGTCTCGACTGGTTTCTTAGATCACTTGTCTCTCTCCTCGGTAAGGATGTAGCTTCCACCTTCCCTCAATATTAAGAGGAAGCCATCAGTAAGGCACAACAATATGACCTCATCTATTCACAGTCAGGGTACTTATACACTGTACTTCCTGATCTTCCAAAACCTGTTCCATTTGGCCAAGACAAACCTAGGATGTCTCACTCAGCAGACGGACTGATTGGTGCCACCACTCACCACAGCCCACAACCCCAACCACCACCAATGTATGGAACACCTCAATACCCACCGGCATACGGGGGCACTTATTATTACCCCCCACCCCCTTATCAACAACCATACCCTGTTGCTATCCCTCCACCCATCAATGGACCACCGTCGGCACCCCCCATACATCCACCTATTCAAACAAACTCTAGTACTCCCTCTACCTCAGCTTATAGTACTAACGAAAGCAATACACCTTCCTGTGTACCGTATGGATCATTACCACCATAGAATCCATACTTCCCATTTCCTAGTCCCCCACAACCCATAGCTCCCCCAAATCCTCATGCGGGGGTGAATTTTGTTCAACCCTCTGTCGTTCAGCAATACCAAAATTTCGAACAACTGAATACGACCAATCCAACCCATCCGTCAAAACATACCAAGAAGAAAGGACAGAACAGGAATAACAACAACCCAGGTCAAGGCGGGAATCAACCCACACAACACCAATCCACTGGGGGAAACTACAACCAAGGGAACCAAAACCCCCAAGGGGGCAATCATAATAAACGCCAAGGGAAAAATAACAATAATTTTAAAACCATTTTCCCTTGTGCCCTTTGTGGTGAGTTTGGCCATTACATTCATCATTGCCCCCAGATCCCTGATTTCAAATGGTTTAAAGTCTCTAGTAGTCTTCCCCATTCTCCCACACCGCCTACCCCTCAACAGGCACCACAACAATACGTGAAACAACCCCCTCCCGCCATGCTACAAAATCCTATTCCACATCAAGGTGTGATAAACACCCAACAGGACACACAGCATCCCCCGCCACTGACGGGACAATACCTCAACCCCAACAATCCAGCAAATCGCACAATTCTCCTCACAAGTGAGGAAGAAATCCTTCTGCAAACATGTAACCATCAGTATCATGCACCCGTTGAGTCTCCTCCCATCCCTCCAGAGACAAACCCTACAACGATGGGAACCCCGTTGGTGATTCCTCGCCCTTCTGTTGAACCATCGCTTTGCATCCCTCGCATCCCATTGCGCAAGAATGTCCACAACCCATAGGCTAGGGCAGCTCATAACTATAGTTTGGTAGATGACTTAGCGCAATCCCCAGCTGCCATGTTAGTATTGGAGGTCCTCCAGACTTGTCCTACTCAACGTAAATCATTACTTTCCACCTTGGGGGTAGTCGACCACGTAGACACTCGACTCATTACCTTTGATCTTGACAGCAGAGAACCTCATCTTCCCTCCTTGATCGCTTTTCAAATACCAGTAAAAATACGGAACATCACAGTTCATCGGTGTATCATCGATGAAGGTGCATCTACATGCATTATGTCCAAAACAGTATGGCAGAAACTTGGTTCCTCGGAACTCATAACCTCTGCCATCACATTACGTGATTATGACGGATGACCATTGTCTCCTGAAGGGCTCTTCCAAAATGTCCACGTCGAACTCGGGGGCAAGACTATTCTCATCAATATCAAAGTTATCAAAGCCCCTCTCGATTATAATATCTTGTTCGGTTGTAGCTACATGTATGATATGAAGGTAGTGGCATCTTCTGTCTTTCGGACAATGATGTTCCCTCACAATGGGAAGATCGTTACTATTGACCAAGTCTCACATTATGAGCCTAACCCATCTACCAACATCGATAACATTCTTCCTCTCATCCACACAAGCCACGACGCATATCCACTCGTCGAGAAGGGTCCTAGGATTTTTAAAGATCCATCCTTGTTAGGAACGTACCATGGAGCACCACCACTCCTTCATCCTGCCAATCAAGTATGCATCATATCATCTAACGAAACTCACACAGAGGATACCCTTCCTCCTACAGAGGCTTCTATCATATCTGACGTCCCACTCGTCGCAGAGCCCCCCCCTCAAGAACCTCCTGCACACTCGTCGACCCCACCAGTCCACGATTCCACCTCTCCCCAAGGACATATCCCAGTTTGGGAGACAGTTCCCCAAGCCATCACTCAAATTCCCTTCTTTTACCCTCCACCAGGTATCGAAGCTTTTCAAGTAGCTGCAATGCTCACACTACCTAATATGGTGTTAGCAATCCCAGTTTGGTATTTACACCCACCAGAGATGGTCCCTCGACCATCCCTTCCCCCCAAAAAGAAGGAATCCCCATGACGATTCCCATACTTACCCCCACCACACCCCCACTCACTAACCCCCCTACTACAATTGGGGACAGGAAAAAGAAGAAGGAGCCCACAACTCCACTTCCTCTTTGCATCCCACCACCTTGTGCACTATGTGAGAAAGAGGGACACCAAACCAACAACTGCCCGTCTCTGTCAGAGTTACAAAATTTGATTCCACTCAATCAAACTCCCCCAACACACGACACTACAGCTAGTCTTTCCACTACCACCCCCCCTCCCAGTAGTAAAGGGTTGAGGACCAAATACGCTTGTTCTATATGTTCAGAGTATGGCCATTAGCTGCAGTACGCTAGAACTTCTAGAGAAACCCCAGTCCTGCTACATCCTCCTCAACAAATATCACTGACATTCGTTATGTCACCACTTTAGTCAATGGACGTATGAGACTCCTTTTCTCTCTCTGCGATTCATTAGTTCATTTTACATACTAGTGTCCTATGATCCTTGAATAGAGGCAACGTCAATTGACCCTGCTTCACCGACCCGCAGAGGCGATAATTGACATTACCTCGTCACTAGAGGATCTTCATGTCATTTCTCCTGAACCCGAGGCCCTCCCAACGCCTCCATGGTTCTTAGATGACTTATATGGGGATTCACCCCCCAACTCTCCCACTCATTCCCCTACGGACATTTTACACCGAACCACCATGGGTACCCCTCAGTACTTTAATATATGGTTTATGTCGAGTGAACCCTCACCATCTCCTAACATCGTTCCCCCTGCTTCTTCCTCACCAGGGGGCAACCACACGACCCCTATCACCAATATCACTCCTCATGACCCCTTGTATTCTCGTCACTTCCAATGCGATAAAGAAATACTCAAAGAGTTAAACCAACCAGACTCTCCCTGGGATGCCCTACACCATTGCGCACTCTTCTCTCCATAGGAATCCTCCATGCCTCCTAACCAACACCCCGTTTACGCGGTCAAAACCAAGGATTTTATCCCATCAGGGCCTATTGACTGGTTCAAAAACCCCATACTTGCCCCCAATGATTTTGAAGAAGGAAACATGGCCAACATTTCCCCAAACATTAAAATTGACATTTCCATTAAAAATGGCATCGTTGAAGAAATCACCATTGGAGCTTCTTGCACTCCTCAGAAAATCACCGCATATAAAGCCCTCTTCCAGGAATACAGGGATATTTTTGCCTGGTCATACATGGAAATTCCTGGCCTCGATCCCTCTATGGTTGAACATCACATTGACACCTGGCCTGACATTACACTGGTTCGCCAGAAACAATGACATTAGGCATTTTTTCCAAACTTCCACTCACCATTCTGGGAGACCACGGTGTCCATTTCTCGATCCGTCTTAAGCCATAGGATCAGCATCCCGTCATCTACATCATAACAATCCCTGGGCCTCTTTTCATCCTGATCCCCCGGGGAAACATTTTTTTCATACCTTGATCAGGTACGCATGCGCATATTCACGCTTATCAAATACATGCTCATATCCTCGATTCTCTTCAGATATTGTTTACGTCGAGTATTTGGTTTTCATGTGTGCAGGTACTTGATCATCATACATCAACACAACCCCTTCAGGTATATACTCAGCACTGGCATGTATTCTTTCCCTCTGTATCGCACTTACATTTCTAGTCACACCCTCTGACATTTGCCTCTAGGATCCCCATTCCTGGCTCTACAGTACCCACACCTCCATTTTCATCTGCGGTACTGTCACCTGGTAGCATTCTTACCCATATGAGTTGTCCCATTCATAGAACCTTTTTTCACTTCTGACACTCATGATGTTTTTTCAAAACCCTTTAGGGATGGGAGTCCTGATAGTCTTTCATCATGTCGTGAATCAACCGCATACTCCTTCTCATTTTGCTAGCTCTCCCACACGGACTCCCGTATTATCTCTTCACGGTTCTATTTTTGGACTGCACCTCCGCAGTATCATGAACCCTCCATTTCATCCACAATCAGTTTTCCCATCTACAAATCTACCTTCATTTCACCTACCTCATACAGAAACTCACCAATGGGTCCCCCACCCTTCATCCGTTCTCCGAGAAAATTATTCCCTACATGGGCCACCCATATCACACTGGGGCACCCATTTCTGTATTTGTACACTTCTCCCCAATTATTCATTATTTATTGTGCAAACACCTTTATTTCCAGTCGTTACATTACCTTTTTATCGTCACCTTTGGCGACCTGCTTCCCTCTTTTTGGCCAACCGCAACCCATGTCACCCTTGGTTGGAGCACTACTTATCATCTACCCTTGCCGACATCGTCCATATATTCAGAGTACCCCACAGACCACTTACCTCTGCCCTCTGAATTTTTTCACTTTGTACCACCTCTGGCACAACTTATCCCCGGTCTTGTCATCCCCCTGACACTCGACCTCATTGAACGGTTGCGGCCACTTTTTATCTCACACATACTCCAACCAAGGGAAGTCTTGAGTCTTCCCACATCTTGACTTCGTACATGTACCTCCTCCACTTCCTCACCTCACCTAGTAGATTTCACGAAGCCATTTTCTTCTAGGAGTTGCATCCCCTTTTTTTTGTCGACATCAGCACAGTTTTCCAGAAGGGCGACCGTATCTTGATTCTCATTATCCAATCAATGAGAGATCTCAGATGGCACAGGGTGAAACACCATTGCTCCCTGCTGTCGTTGACCCCCATAACATTCCACACCAACACTTTCTCATGTTACGGTGGGTCTTACTTTGCGACTATTGCAGTTAGTTCTTTCATTTTCCAAAGACCTCTAAACTTGGCTGGGCTATCAATGCCCACATAGTCGGTGATACTTATTACCGCACTCACTGCCTACTATTCAGAGTATGTTCATCTGCAGAATTGTCTTCTGTCTTTATCACGACTTCCCCCGAGGGAGATGCAGTTGTCTACACCAGCACTTCAGTCATCTTTTTTCGAAGTTACATGACACAAGCATGGGGCATGCCCACCTCGTTTGTACACAGTTTTCTATTTTACACACCTCATGGAAGGTCGGGTCCTACCAGTTCCTTTTTTTTCCTCCAACCGATCGCTCTGGACGATCCCACTATTGATCTCTCTTACAACAACATTCTCAGTAGAAGAAACATTGATGGATTTCAGCTATACATATGCTCCTAACCTCATCCATCAGGGGGCATCTGTTATCACTAAAATTTCATCCACACATGGTTACAAGAACTCAGTATCATCAAACAGTGATGAAGTCATCCATGGACCTGAATTAATACCAAAGAATTCATAAAAAGGTAAAAAACTATACAAAGTAGTGAAAAATTGAAGAGCGTTATGCAGACATTGGGCGCGCACGCACATGCGCGAAACAGGAACGCAGAAATTGCGCACATGCGCATGATGTGTGACTGTTATCGCAAAAAGTTGCGCACCTGCTAAATAGCGCATTTATGAGAGTGGTTGGCCTCCCACCCATTTAGGTTCATCTCCCAAGCCGATTTGACCCTCAAATCTGGGCTGGATCCGACTGGTGGGCTAGTCAAAGACCTAGGAATTCCCTAATTGGCCTCTTTTCACACTACAAAGCATTTAAACAATAGCCCAAAGGAATGCTATAAAAAGGGCATGGATGCACCTCATTTTTCAAGGAATTCAAAGTAATGTTATGCTGCCTCTATTCTCTTGAGGAATCCATCCTTGTCAAGTGCATATTTGCACCATTGCATTGGACAATCCATCTCACCCATTGAGTGGATTTGTAAAGAGTTCTTTCATCATTTTCCATTTTTTCTTTGTTGTAAGAAGAGCTAGCTAGTGGGGGTCCAAGAGCCCTCCCTTGGAGGAAGAAGGGACTCATAGTCCCCTTTCTTCTTGGTGTATTGTTTCACTAATAGATCAGCCTCAACATTGGTGACATGGGTCTTATGGTTCTTTTTGTTTCTATGTCCCTATGCTCATGAATTTAGTTGTTATTGTATTTCTTAGTTTAATTCTTAATTATAGTCTTTTATTTTCGTTCCTTAACTCTTTTCCTTGCAGTTGTCTTGCTCAACAAACCCAACTGAGCTTGCAAGCACCTCTATTTTTCTCACTAAGGTGACGAAAGAGGCGCAACACACCCCTTTCATGAGCCACCCAAATAAAGACAACCCATCCAAGGACGCGACAAAAAAGGGAAAGTCAAAAGAGGAGGCTTTAAAGAAAGCACCAGAAACAAGCTGGGAGACGGGTGTCAAAGAGGTAGATAAATTCCCTCGCCCCTCCTTTTAAATTTAAAAACGAAATGTATAAAATTAAAATCCTCATCCCTTTCAATTATCTCATCAAGAAAAAAGAGGATTGAGATCATATTATTAAAATTTTAAACATGGAAGAGACCCCCGACACCCTGAACGTCCAAGATGACCACCCTGCTATTTTGTTTGGTTCGTGCGTGGAAGACACAAGTGACACTGAGGACGTTCTCCCTTTCTACGTCAGCCTCAAAATCCATGACATGGATTTTCATAACGCCATGCTGGATTTGGGAGCGTCACACAATCTCATGCCAAAAGTGGTCATGGACGAGTTAGGTTTGGACATCACCAGGCCCTATAAGGATCTTTTCTCCTTCGACTTAAGGAAAGTGAAATTTCTGGTTCTTTTCAAATATTTGGCTGTGTCTTTGTCCCAAATCCATTCTAAGAATGTAGTTATGGACGTGGTTGTGGCCGATATACACCCTAAATTCGGCATGCTATTATCTAGGTTGTGGGCCGCGAAATTGAAGGGGACCCTGTAGATGGATATGTCGTATGCCACTATCCCAGTTTTTGGCCAAGAGAGATGGTTGTACAGAGAGGTGATGCTAAAGTACATTGTGAGTACAAAAACCCATCTGAACAACCATCCTATCTACTATGTCGACACCAAGATTGACTACTCGATATTTTACAATGACTTGAGCTTTGAAGGGGAGGAATCGACCGTTGTCATGACTGTTGAGGATAAGGCCATGCGTCAAGCAGAAGAGTGTGTAAACTTGAGAAACCACGTGAAGAACGAAATGTGGAACGTGAGCTTCAACAGAGTCGTCATCAAGAAGGGAGAAGGGGTCATTGTATGGATAAATCCTCCCAAGGTGGGATCAAAACTCTTCTCTTACAAACTCGCCTTTGATTTCACAAATAACATGGTTGAGTATGAGGCATTGAATTTGGGTCTGAGAAAATTGAAATAATTGGGCACAAAGTGGATAGTGGTGCATGGAGACTCTGATCTCGTCATAAATCACATGAAAGGTATATACCAGTCCAAGCACCCCAGATTGAGAGCATATAGGAATCTAGTGTTGGACCTCCTTGAATAATTCTCAGTGTATAATCTGTCGACGATCCCAAGGGGGTGGAATCAAATTGTGGATTCCCTGGCCACCTCGGCTTCAATTTTTAAAATCCCAATTTTCCCCAACAAAAAGTATGAGATCTAATTCAAACACAGGCTGATGGTACCCGATAATATCAAGTATTGGCAGGTGTTTGAAGATGACAAACAGGTGGAGAGATTTCTCCAAATGAGTGACGAGGTCGCTAATGTGAACATCTATGATGAGTGTTTTTGCAACAAATATGGAAATGTAGTTGTGCATGGTAACAATGACCCCTTTCATAACCAGATAGCTGGAAGGGACATAGTGCAGCTAAAAAATAATATCATCCCAAAGGGATTGATTCTGTTAGAAAAGATGTTTGATGAAAATGATGTAGCCAAAAATCCCAAGATCATTGTGAATGATGAGGATGTCTAGGACTGCAACATCGGGACCCAGGAGAATCCTAGGATAATCAAATTATCAAAGATGCTCAGTATGGAGATCAAGCAGAGATACATCAAACTCATGAAAGACTTTCCTAACAATATCTCCTGGAGTGAAGAGGACCTAAAAGTCTATGACACTAGAGTGATTCAGCACATCATTTCTCTCAAAGAAGATCAAAATAATTTCAATAAAAAGATAAGATGGAACAATCCCCTACTGTTGTCGCTAATTGAGAAAGAGGTAAAGAAAGTTTTTGAAGCCAAAATTATTGTTTCTCTAAGATTCTCGAAATGGGTTTCCAACCTTGTACCTATAAGGAAGAAGAGTGGTGAAATAAGGTTATGCGTGGGTTTTCAGAACTTGAAAAGAGTATCCCTCAAAGAAAAATACCTTCTTCCCAAGATGGACTACATCCTGTAGAAGGTAGTTGGATCCCAGAAGATGTCTATGCTGGATGGTTTTTCAAGCTACAATCAGATCATGGTACACCCGGATGACTAGGAAAAGACATATTTCACGACACCATGGGGTATGTTCATGTATGTGAAAATTTTGTTCGGTCTTATGAACGTTGGAGCTACTTACCAGAGGGATGTGGATATAGCATATTCTGAGGAAAAGGAAAAATTTATCATTATCTACCTAGACGACATCACAGTGTATTCCGACTCTGACGAACAACATCTTGAGTATCTAAAGAAGGTCTTCCAGAAACACATAAATTTTGGCATATCTTTGAATCCAAAACAAATCACATTTAGGAATGCAAGAAGGGAGGTTTTTGGGGCATATCATCTCAAAGGAAGGTATAAATATAGATCCTAGCCTGGTCGAAGGAATTATGAAGATCAACACTTCTCAGAGCAAGAAGGAGGTGCATTCCTTCCTGGGAAGGGTGAATTTCTTGAGAAGATTCATCCCGAATCTAGGTGAAATTATAAAACGTATCATAGGCATGCTCAAAAAGGGTAATGAGATCAAATGGAGCCCCAAATCCAGGAGGTCGTTTGAATACATCAAGGTAGTGTTGACCAAATCTCATGTGTTGGTCAGCCCAGATTTCACAAAGGATTTTGTCTGGTTCTCCTTCACCTCAGAGCACACCATCATTGGCACACTATTATAGAAGGACGAACAGAATTTTGAAAATCATATAGCCTACTTCAATAGGATGCTGAGAGACTCCCCACTGAGGTATGATATCATGGAAAAAAAAGCATATGCCTTAGTGAAATCCCTTAAGTAGTTCAGGACTTATATACTGCATTCTCTTGTTATTGCTTATGTACCCATCAATTCAGTCAAATACATCATCACTCAATCTGGCCATGAGGGGAGAAGAGGTACGTGGATCATAGTCATGCTGGAATATGACCTCGAAATCAATCCCACAAATCTTATTAAGGGTCAGGGGCTTTCAAACTTGATGGCGTAGTCGAACTGCAATGTTTTGGGAATAAAATTCATTTTTGATCTATCGGAGAACCCTTAAGAAGAAGCAACCCCGCAGGTGTCTCGGAAATTCATCAATTCAACTTGGTACATGGACATCATTTATGTGTTGAAAAATATGCAAGCCCCTCCAGGTTTAAATAATACCAAGGCCAAGTTTTTAAAGTTGAACGTTGCTAAGTTCTACATCTTAGATAACTCTTTGTATTGGAAAGACACGGGAGGGATATTTTTTAGTTGCTTACTATAGGATGTCGTAGAACGAGTTATCGAGGAATTACACAAAGGCGAATGAGAAGGGAATCAATATTGGGAAACCACCGCACATACAATTTTGAGGACAGGTTATTATTGGCCCAGCATTTTCGCAAACGTATACAAAGAATTTTCCAGTTGCCACGAGTGCCAGATATTCGATGGAAGGAGAAAGCTACAGCCCCTGTCATTGAAACCAATCTCTATCAAAGCATCGTTCATGAAATGGGGCCTGGATTTTATAGGAGCGATTCATCCACCATCTTTAGTGTAGCACAGATGGATACTTATGGCTATGGATTACTTCACCAAATGGATTGAAGCAGTCCCAACGAGGTAGGATACTGACACGGTCATCATTCAAATTTTGGAGACCAACATATTGTCTATGTTCGGGTGCCCTATCAACATCATCATGGTTAACGCAGCAGCATTTAAGTCCAAAAAAATGGATAATGTTTGTGACGATTACAATATAACCCTGGGACATTCTTCGGCTTATTACCCACAAGGTAATGGATGAGTGGAATCATCCAAATAACCATGATTATTAAAAGGCTCCTACAGGACAACAAGAAGGCCTGGCACAAGAATCTTATCTACGTATTTTGGGCTAGAAGAGTCACTACCAAGAAGTCCATCTCCACGTCACCATCCCAAATTGTATATGGCGCAGACGCAATTTTCCCTACCTCATTGGGATTGTCCAACAGGAAGTTGCTACAAACAGAAAGAGGTCGATCCAGACGATGCTCAGAGGAGGATAAATCAGTTAATTCATGCACAGAAGATGAGGGAGCATGTTTTCAACCGATCACAACTTCACCACGACATGATGAAGAAAATTTTCGACAAGCACTCTAAGAAGGAGGACTTCAAGGTGAATGATCTGGTGTTGAAGTGGGACATGGGGAACGAAGACAAGGGGAAGCATGGAAAATTCGATCATGTTTGGATGGGACATTTTAGAATCATCGCGTACCACGGAAATAATGCATATCTGCTATAAGAGATTAACAGAGAGCTCACTGGTGGGGGGCCTATAAATGGCAGGTTCCTCAAACACTATTTGGTCTAGTAAAGTCTGTTTAGTTTTTCATGTCATTGTAAATATTCATTTTTCTTGTTTTCAAAGAAGGCATTTTGAATCAATATGTCAGTAGGAAATTGAAGCTCTCACTGAAGGCCCTAATTTTATGTTGAGTCTGATCGTAACCATGTCAAGTAGGTCTAGGGTAATTTTTTTCATTGTTTTAGAGTCTCGAAGTCAAATAAGGCCCAATGGTCAGGCACATGGTTTGTTGTTGTTTTCCATCTCACTGGGAGGATAGCATCCCCATTGAAGCCAGTTGTTAGTACCATCACTTTTCAATCAGAGTCAATATTAGTCGATTCATTGTCCATGTTTCAAAGCATGTGAGGTTAGGTACCAAACAACAAATGGGTCAAATTCAGCAAGTGGACGGTTTGGCCCTTGGAGTCGGGAATGGATGTCAGAACCAAACATGTGTAAATGAAAAAGGTCTTTTCCCAAAAGGGTAGGTCATGTCAGAAGAGGAGGTCTTACGTGCCAAAGGCCGAAGCAAGTTTTTATGATTAGAGTCACTTCATTGGATATAACGACCATCATCAGCTCATTATGAAGTCATAAAGGATAAGAAATAATGTCACTCATATCATGTATACTCTGAAGCTCTTATCACCAGTACTTTACACACTCTGAATTGTACCCGTCATGCAAATGTGTTACATAAATATTCGGCCTGCTTCAAAACTTCTCATCACCATGGATTCAGTGTCCATTTTCATGATTACATTCCCCACCGATCCATTTATAAATGCCAGTTGCTCTGCATGTATTCTATTCACCAGTCGATTTTATGCGTCATCTGTAATATTTTCTGCAAGCCCTAAGTTTCTCACTGCGGGAAAGTTGATTTCCATCAACTATGTCACAAACTAGGTCGATCAAGAGTGTCACGTTTGTTCCATCTTAAATCATGGTTTGGAGCTGGTTGAATTTGGTCACCAGTTAGGCTTTCAGACGATAATTCCTCTCACGATCATTCCCTCATCCTTAGAGTTCTTGTCACGTCAAAATTCTCTTTCGTGCTCCCCTACTGCGATGATCCTGTCATCATCATTGTCATAGAATATACCTGTCCCCACACCAAGAGCCTTTGTGGTGTTGGGGGGGCTGTGAAGTGAATTCCCAAAATCATCCTCGCTTATCGCAGGAAGTTCCACTACTGCCCCTCCGACAGGTCTGGGCTAAAAGAATATATTTATCTATTCCTCGTGCGAAAGGGGTGGAATATTCACTACCGCACACATGGAACAAACACGCACTGCAGCATGGAGACATGCCAGAACATAAGGAAAGGGGCATAAAGTGGAAGAACTGTGGGGTCCAAGCCTCAAAACTTGGCATTGGTAAAAAAAGATCCGAATGTCAGAGAATATTTTGAACAAGTCAAATGCATGCTTTATTTCAAGAAAATCCAAGGATTCAACATGAAACTGGGGGAACAGTTCGTGCTCAGATTCAACAGGTTCCGCGCAGTAATTGCAAAAACCACATTCCACATGATGGAGGAAACTATGTCAGCTGCGATGGATATCCCTCCGTGTGGTGAAAGGTGGTCTAAGGGAATTCCATTGTATGTGCTATGCTACGAGGAATTCATCAAACCAAACTGTGTAAATGGGAAAGTTGAAATGGGCGTTCCAAGTTGATATCTACAGGAGCCTTATCAGAAACTCCTGAGGGTGACTAGAAAGTATTTCACCTGTGAAAGAAGGTCTAACAAAATACACCCACATCACATCATATTTTTGATGCATTTCACAAGAAGGAGACCGTTGAAATTTCCTTTCATCTTACACCAAAGCCTCTGAGGAATGGTAGATAGCATCCAAGCTGAATAAAACTAGCTGATGAAGAACTTATCTCATATCTCACTAATCAAATTGTTGATAGTTGAGGAATTGAGAGAATTGGGAAAGAGCTAGGATTCGTTTCTACTTGCATCTGACATTCCCAGGGACCCCAAAGGAGATCCCCCTCTACCCATATGAAAATAAACATCACACAGTGCAGAGGAAGAAATAGGAAGGGTTGTAGAGAAAGGAAAGACATTGGAATCCTTTCCCCCCCAACAGTTGATACCCCAGAAAAGGGGTAGGCCAAGGAAGAAAAGTGAGATTGGGAAGGCCCAAGCCCTGAACGAGCTGTGTGCAAAATCAATCGTTGAGGAATTACTCATGTGTGCTATTCGGCTAGAACCTGTCGAAGGTTCGAAGAAAGAAACATTTTCCAGGAGGAAAAGGTCGAACATTGAAGACATGGATATTTGTGAGCCGTTAGAGTAGCTAAAGAAAGTGCAAATCATTAGTGTTGAGTTATACTAGGAGAACAGGGAGTTGAGAAAGAATTTAGTGGAAACGGCTATCGATACATCAGCATCACAGGGTCAAGAAGGGAATGTGACTTGGCTCAAGAGGTAACTCATAAAAGTGCAAGACATGATCATCCAGCTGCACGAAGCACAAAGAATGTCAGAGGAGAGAATTTCGAAGCACCTCAATGAATGTGGATTGGCCATGGAAAATGTCCATGCAGCTCTAGCCAGTCCACAAATGAAGCTAAAGAGGAATGCAGCCTTGCAAAGACAAGTAAAGAATCTGAAAAGGCGCAACTATTTTCTCAGGAAAATGCTTCGGATTTCAAGACTGCAGACGAGGCCAGAAACTTAATTGACCGACCTTGTTTTGTTTTTTCAAACACGGTGCAAGATCTTTCCTCCCCATGTTTGTTATAACCCTAATTTTCACCATACATGCTTACCTGGCATCCGGCCATCTCAGATTCCTTCTTTGCCAAAACACTACTGAACAACTCTTCTAAAAACTCCATTTTTAAAAGTCCACGTTAGCTAACCCACTACAGCCCACGTGGATCTATAGTGTCCACACTAGCTGGCCCACTACAGCTTGTGTGGACCTTCAGAAGCACGAAAAAAGGAAAGTTGTTGACGGAACACACAGCTTTGGGTGAGTTAACTGAATCTTCCGGCCATGCATGGCCGAGGGTTTGCCCAAATACCTAGCTTCTTCTAGCCTATAAAAGAAGGGTTAGGGGTCCTATTTGTAAGAGGAGAATAAGAGTAAAGAAACTCTACCCAATTGCACACTCCCATTGTCCCAACCCTTTAGCCATCCTTGTGCAAAGAGAGATACAAAGAAAAGAAGTTGGAGGACATTTGAAGAGGAGCCCAGGATCAGGTTCGCGGAGCAGTGGCCGGTCTCGACATTGTAAGTTGATTCATTAAAGTTAATAATAAAGAAATGCTTTTCCTTTTATGTTTGAATCATTTCTTGATAGTTTAGTGAATATATGAAGAATTGATTCATATTTTAGTGAATATATGTTTGAATCTCTAACCCATTAATCTATAGAACAAATGCATGTAGAGTTTGTTGCTTGTTTTGTACGCAGATCAATATTGAGAGGATAGCTGCCAACAAGCGATCAAGCATGAAGAAGGATCGACATCAAACGTCCAGAACAAGGTATGTTCATTTAACCATGTATTTTCTTGAAAGAAATGGGGATTAGGTCTGGGATGAAGGTAGAAAGTAGGATTCTTACAGTCTTATCTGCAGGCATAATATAACCCTAAATGCTAGTCTGTAGGGGGATTTCCCACCACAACAGAATTGGCGACCATACTGGGGAAGTCTCTAAGGTTCCTGGGAATATTTTTAGGTATTAAAAAAGATTGGTTTTCTTTCCTATTCTTTGGAGTTTCTACAAAGTATGAGCTGACAGAGATTTTGGTCTTCCATACCAGCTATCTATGTTTCTTTGCTCGACTGTAATTTTGTTTTAGAGACCCACAGAGGTACACGCGGCCTGCATAAGGTCTGCACATGTGTACCCATGCCTTACTTTATTACAGCCCGTGTGTAAACGCTAGATGAAGAAGTAATAGTAGTGTGTATGATTCTAGAAAATTTTTGAGGCATTCATCCTCTTCCCTGTCAGAATCAGTCATTCTCAGGGGTTTTCTAGAACTCTTTATTGTCTTGGTTGTTTGCAGTTTATATCTTAGGGTTCATCTCAGATTGGTTTGTTTTACGAATTTTTTCCTTACATTGTTTTCTTTTTTCGGTTAAAGAAAGTTTCTAAGCCTTTAAGAGATCCTGGTTCTCAATATCAGTGGTCTCTTCTTGGTTTGGATTGTCTGTTTTTATTTGTTTCAGATTTTTAGATATACACGCGGCCTGTATAAGGCCAACACGTGTGTACACACCCTTTGGCTCTACATAGATCACATGCACACGCTTGTTGTTGAATTGTCAGTAGTGTGCTTGTGTAGGATAGCTTTTGTTGAGGGTGAGGAAATCATATTTTCCCTTGACAAGAGTTATTCCTCTCAGGTTTTTGAATCTATGTCCTGGCAGTCATTAGCTTAGGTTTGATCTCAGCCATAGCTTTCTTTTTTCATTTAAAAGTTTTCATCAAAATTTTCTTTAGGGTTTTTAGACAAGTGTGAGAGTCCCTTTTTAACATGCTAGTGTGTGATTTCTTGAAGTGATTCTTTTCGATCTGCGATTAGGCCAGAAATTTTTTCTTGGTTTTTGACTTGTTGATATTTTTCCTTTTTGCTTTGTGAGCATTCAAAAAAAAAAAATATCTTTCTTTTTCTTTGTTTGGTTGAAAAGTGTTGTTTTGCATTAGTAACCAGGGAAAAGTATTTTCTTTCATAAGTTCTTAACAGTTTGCTTAGTTCATAAGTAGCTCGTAATCGAGTGAAATCCTTCTTTAAGTTTGTTGATTCAAAAGATCTTAGAAAACTTAAAAAAAGAAAAAAAAATTGAAAAGTTGTTGAAAATTTGCATTAAGTGAAGGTTTTTGTTCATTTTTATTTTCGTCTTTCAAACATCATCAGTTTCACTTTGATACCCTTTGACATAAGACAAGCCATAAAATTAACACTAAATCTAAAATTTATTAGACTTTTATGTTTGTAGGGTTAACCAACTAGTTCAAGATTAGGGCCTTGGATTAGGTTCAAGTGGAAACTCTTCAAGGCCATTAAAATCAAACATTGGAGTCTGAGTTAGGGAGTGTCCAAGTACAGTATCGTGAAATTTATCTGTGAACCCCTCTAACACAGGGGATAAACACGAGGTCGCATGCAAAAAGGTAGTGGAGATAACCCCTCCAAAGTTGGACCAATCGTAATGGAGAACACATATAGAGGGCTTGTCTTGGGATTCCGTCGATTGCTTTTGCCACAGAGCTTTGTGGGTCTCTAATCCATTTGAGGTCCTCAGTTGTCTTCTGGACCACTTTCTTTCGATACCCTTGATAGGTTTTAGGCTTGATACTCTGCTCATTGTGGTCTACCCAACTTTCGATTGTACCCGCCTGGTGACTGTTCGTGCATTGGCAACCTAGTTGCCTATCTTTTTTAGGGACATACATGGGTCACTGCGGGGGTATACCATGGTACCTAGGATAGACATCAGGCCACGCATTGTAGAGTATACCCAACGGGTGCTTTCATGTTTGAGTTGCACTTGCACCCGTAATTTTCTCTAGTGTTGATTGTTGTAACTATTCTTCCAATTAATTTAGTGTTTGTCTGTCTTATCTTATAGGGACTTTTTTAGTGTGTGTTGTTTTTGAACGGTTAGACTACCCTAGTGTGTCTTTGATATTCTCACACAGTGTAGGATCAAAAGCTCCGCCGGTCATGAAGGCTTCAAGGCCTATCACCAATTACATTGGAGCCACCCCCACCACCACTAAGGCGAAAGCTAGACCAACAAGGGTCTTTTGAAGTGACTAGATCACACGAAGTTGTGTCCGACCAACATCTAGAGGAATCAATTGTCTTAGACTTTGAAGCACAATCTCTTGGTCCACCTGAAACCTCCATCACTGATCTTTCAACACCCACCATCATACTGATTCATCTTTACGAGTGCTAGACAGTGTCGCACACAACAATGGAAACAAATGTTATTACTCCTTCTAGGAATTCTTCAATTCCCACTACGGTTGTCACCACAAGAGAGTTTCCACCTCCTAACCCACCATCATCGGTCCAAGCCACCATGGTCTCGACCACCTCTACATCACATAGTGGTACGATCCTGTCTCTGGCAGCAGCCACAACCCCTTTCACACCTAGTGTGGCAGGCCCTCCGTTCTCATACGGGATGCCTAGTTCACGTACAATTCCTGTACTTTCCTACTCCACTTCACAGACTTCAGTTCTGGGGGTAGGGAGCTCTAATGCTCCTCTGCAAGGACACATGGGGGGCACTCCTACTCCTTTTAAAACTTTCCCTTATGAGGGAGGTCATATACCTCCTTCGTCCCCTTCACTTGGTGGCTTGCATCAGCGATCTGCCAAGCCACCTGCACACCATAGTTTATTTGGAGCGGGGATTCAAGGACCACCTTCGCATAATATGTCGGTGGGTTCGAAACCATTTTCTTTGTTTGGTGTGTTTGGTAACAACGCCTTCTCATCAGCAACTTTCCCAACTGGGGGCAACCCCGGTTTCGAACCACCTATTCCTATGCAGGGTACTATTCCTGCATAAGGGGCACACCCAGGAACTTCTTCCACATCAGGGATTTGGAATTATTGGAAGGGATCTGTTCCCTCGTCAGGAATTTCTATTTGGGGTATTTCTTTTCACAATCAATGGAACCCTGGACAAAGCACTATGCCTATCCCCATGGGACCGACATGGGGCAATCCTTCCCAAAGTCCTTCGAATATAATCCATGCCCAACCATCTATGTCCTATTTTGGAAATCAACTAATGATGTTTCCTCACACGCAAAATCCATATGATCGCCATGGCCATGGTTTTTACCATAACCCAGGCTAGCATTCGAACGTTTCCTGGAAACTTGGTACCAGTCAAACTCCAGGCCCCTTTTTCCCAGGTTATCACCAACAACCCAAACTACCCTTCCTGGCAACCTTGCATTTTCCAGACTTGACAAGGTTGTTGAATGACCCTATTTTTCATGATCCGCGTTGGCCTTCTATGCTGATGAGGTTGCCTTCAGACATCCCGAAGTTCAAAGCCAAGCCTGACGAAGATCCAGGAGATCATGTGACTACCTTCCATCTTTGGTTCTCATCTAACTCATTGAAATACAACTCTGTACAGTTGTGATTGTTTCAATGTACTCTCATTGGGAGTGTCGTGAAATGGTACATTGAGCTCGATTGCTCAAGATACTCTTCCTTCAGCGAACTGGCGATGGATTTCCTAAACAATTTCTAGTTACCTGTGAGATACGACCCTGGCAACGAATTGCTAGCCAATTTCTCACAAACAAAAGAGGACCATATCTCTGATCACATCTGAGAATGGATATGCCGAAAGAGTTTAATTAAGGTACCAGTGCCACCAGCATTCCTTCTTGAGTGGTTCCTTAAGTCTTTGGTCCCACAGTTGTCCAAATATGTTGCGACAATGGGAGTATTTTCCGAAGAAGATGCCATCATGAGAGCTAAACAACTTGAGCTAATCTATTCTCAGTCCAGTTTATTATATGATATCTTGACAGATGCGCCACGCTCAATACTTGATAACACCAAATAGAGAGCTGGACCACATGCCGATGATATTGTTGGTTCAGAACAAACAAAGCTCGTTGAGCAATTGACGAAGCAGTTTCAGCAGTTGTCTATACAACACACAGCGGCCAGCCAAATTACTGCTTTGGCTACCCCCCCTACCAAAACGTCAGATGTACACACAGTGAAATCAACTAATCCAAAGGCCACCCAGCATCCTGAGGGAAAGAAAAAAAAATGAAAGAAGGGTAAGGGGGATAAAAACCCTACCGATAATTCTAGCAGGGACAACACTGAGAAACGGAAGGCGAGGTATCCATGCAACTTATACGTGGAAGACCACCCGACCCATCTATGTCCTCGGCTTGTAGAAGCCCAAAATTTTGTGACACAGCAACAGCCTGTTGTGTTAACCAATCCATTTCAACATGGGAAAAATCTAACCCAAGCCTCTGCAAGCATGGAAGGGGGCAGCCAAGGACCCTCTCCATCTTCGAAAAAACCTGCATCCGCGAATGTATATATGGTGAAGGGTGATGCTTTTATATCAACTAGAGCACATGAATATAGTAAACCAAGCACTTTTGAGAAGGAAAAAGAAGCCGAACTCCCATCTCTTCCTCTACAGATTGAGAAGACATTGGGAGAAACAATGACACGCATCCCCAAAGGTGCATTCAAAAAAGATTCTCACAACCCAAATGCAAGGGCCGCCCAGAACTATTATGTGGTGGAAGATTTATCACAAACCCCTTGTGCGATGTCCACTTTGGAGGTCCTCCAAAGTTTCCCTTCCCAGAGGAAAGCCTTGTTAACCTCTTTAGGATCTACCGAGACTTGTAATCGGGGTACAATCATGTCGGATACAACCGACCTAAAACCTCGTCTGCCTTACCACATAGAGTTTCAGATAGTAGTGGCTTATCCCATGAAAAATTTTACTCGGAATATCTTCCACACGGTGGTTGATGAGGGAGCCTCGACATGCGTTATGTCATTAGCATGTTGGAAGGTCTTTGGCCAACCCATTTTGTCCTTGTCACCTATTCTCCTCACTACTTTTGACAATCATTCATTCTGACTACATGGCATCATTCCCTCTTTCCCCGTGCAGTTAGGAGGGAAGACCGTGTGTGTCGAGGTAGAGGTAGTCGATGCACCCCTCGACTATAACCTCTTGTTAGGAAGGAGTTGGAATTATGCCATGCAAGTTGTGGTTGCTACATTTTTTGGGGTCTTGTTGTTCCCACACGAGGGTCGGATAGTGACCATCGATCAATTGTCTTTCTCCAAACCTGACTTTTCATTGGGGGCATCCACAGTCCTGATGATTGATAATCCTCAACCAGGTGTAGTCAATGTAGGGGTTGATTTTTTCCCATCTTTGATGGGTACCTTCGATTACCCGCCCCCTCAACGCGATATCAAGTTTATATCCAATCACCACAAGGTTGATATTTTTCAAGTTTCATCTTTCTGCACAACTTACTTTGATGATCTGTGGATACTTCCTTCCCCATCGATCATGATGGATGGGACAAGGCACCCGTTTGGAACATCAGTAAAGATTGGTAATGTATTTTTCCCATCAGATGCTCTTATGACCTCACACATTAGGGGGCATCTATTATAATGTAATGTCCCCCACCTCTTAGAGAGGTGATGAGGAGACTCAGTGGCCGGGGCACCCCCACTAGGTCATAGTCTCACACTGAAGGGGGAAGTCGATGAGGCTAAAGTTATATTTTTAAGTTGACATAAGAAAGGAAAGGGATTAAGGAGTAAAAGATAACTCAACAGAAGAATAGAAGATTAACCCTAGGAGTTAACCTAACTCAACAGAGAATTAGAAGGAAAAGTATAAGTAAGAGGTTGGGGCACACCTATTAGGCATTCTAGTTTTGGATTAGCATTTACTATTACTCTTGAGCATTCAGTTTGGGGGTTTTGTTGTACAAACCCTTGTGAACAAATCAGTGGTGAAATATCCACTCACCTTGTTCCACATCTTGGTCTCGGGGATGAAATACTCCTCCACACCATTCTAGTCTTAGCTCATCTCCATCTAGCGCTTCAGAAGGTAGCAGGTCATATTATTCTTGTGATTCCAGCAAGGGCACACCATTATCTAGAGGGAGGTTAGATCCAGCTTATCTAGAGGGCCTGGGGCCATTTCGACATTTGGGTTTTGTTTGCAGGGGCATGATCGTTAGTTTGAAGACTTTTTAGGAGGGTTATCATCATCATATAATTATCTGCAGATTGGGATGTCTTGCAGCCATAGGGGACATCCTATGATTCAGAAAAACTCAAATATAGAGAGATCTACTTGAGATTTGGTTCTGAAACTGCTCCCACGGGACTCTCATAGCCCGATATATATTCTTGGAGAGTTTCATTCCATTTGGAGGTGTATTTCTTCAGGGACGAGTTGCATTGGGGTTTCAGCTATTCAGGAGGGCGCAACTCCCTTGGGAGATTCAGCAGTTGGGGGGGTTGGACTTGGATGTTGGGCATGAAACTTCAGGAGGAGGTTCCCACTGCCCTAATCTATCATTTGACCGAGTTTGGGATCATTTGGAGAAACCTTCCATCAAGGCCGAATTCTTGAGGGTTTCAGTCTTCACTTGGAGCGCGGCACTCTTCAGCTGGAGGGTTTGACATCCAGATCTGTTGGGTATTGGTATTCATTGCTTATCCAGGATTTGGAAGATTCTTTTGTGTTGACGGGAGCATTTTGTAGCAGTTCATATCTATTTCTTGTACTGTCATCTGAGGTTTATGCCAGATCGGTGATCTGGTGTATTGATTATGCATAGTAAAAAGGTCAGATCGTGCTTTTGCATCTATATCTTGAATGTGTTATGATCTTCATGTGTTGGATGAATCTTGTATGCACTTAATAACTCAATAAACACCTGCACATCAATAAATCAATATCATTTAGTGATACCAAGTGAAAAAAATGTCTTGGGATCATTATAGTGGTATCAGAGATTCGATCCTCCAAACCTGTGGAGGGATCGGTGCATGCAAAAGTACAGTGGAATTGTTATGGGTCGGAGGAAGAAAAACAGTACTGAAACAGAGGCATAAATGGAAGGGTCAGGGGATGACCATGAGCCTTAGGTCTTGGCTTTCTTAGTAGCCTAATTTTTTAAGTTCCAGCAAAACATGAACCGCACAGAAAGCACCTTGGTCCAACATTTGGATGAGTATCAGGAAACCAGTAGAAGGGACAGGCCGAAATTTCTGAAACCTTGAAGAAGGTTGACGAGAATCTACAGAAGATGAACGAGAACCAATCTAGGATAACTGACCTTCTGATGCAAGTAACCCATTGAGGGAAGGATCCTGATACATATGGGAATAAGGAGGCTGGTGGTTCTGGTGGAACCCATGAGGAAGTCAGATATAACCCGGAGAAAGCACCGGGATCCGAAGGAAGTCTGGGAGGTGGCACGTCCCATGGAAAGATGGGTATCAGGGCCAATCATAGGCCATACATGCCAGTGTTCACAGATGAATAGCTAGGCCAACACTCGGGTAGCAGATCTAACCCCAGACCATACATGCCCACATTCACAGATGAGCAAGGGAAACATGAACAGGTTGAAGACTTTGTGGAACAATTGGCTAGGAGTACCAAGGAATACTACAGCTTGGATATGAGAGTTAAAAGACAGATGTCCGTAGACCAGTATTTCCAATTCAGGTTCAGAATCCAGACTAGGATGAACCATAGGGGCAGCTTTGAGCTTGAATGAAGGGTAGGGAAGATAGAGATTCCATACTTTGATGGTACAGCCAAGATGATAGCACAAGAGTGGGTGCAGAAGCTGGATACTTAACTGCAACTTAACCCCATGAGAGAGATGGAGGCCATCAAGTTTGCCACTATGTACTTGGATGGCAAGGCCCACGAATGGTGGTATCATGGGCTCACCACACTTGAACACAACCAGATTGTATCCTATACAGAATTCACTCAGAGGCTCATTGATAGATTTGATCAAGGAGATCATGAGCTACATTTTTGAGAGCTCACCCAACTCAAGCAAATAGGTACAGTTGAGGCATAAATTGATTAATTCCATAGGTTGGAAGTGATGGTGTAAGATATGTCCCCGACTAGGCTCATGATGCTTTTCACAGAAGGGTTGATGGAACCCTTGAAGGGTTGGGTAAAGGCCTTCAAGCCTACTAACCTACAGGAGGCCATTTGGAAGACGAGGGATTTGGGTCCAACTACTAAACAAAAATTGATACCCAGACCTCCTCTTAACAATGGTGGAAGCGATCAAAGGCCTCCAATAAACTAGGGAGGATGTGACCCTAAGGGTTATGACAGGGGTCGTGGCAGAATAGATGATAACACTAGGAGAGAACTAAGAAGGAATCAACTCTGCTTCACATGCAAGGAACCATGGAATCCCTCACACAAGTGCATGGGACGTGGACAAGTACATTACATTGAGGTCACTTCAAATAATGAAGAAGAAGATGAGAATGGAAAGATACAGAACATGGAGGCAGAAACCACTGAGGCGGCAGAGGAAGAACAAATTACAGGACAAGATAGTATGGCCACCTTGGAATCTATCAGTGGATTGCCCAAGTATAACACCTTCCGAATGAGGGGGGTCTTGCAGGGTCAGAGTGTCTCGGTCTTGATTGATGGAGGAGATTCCCACAACTTCATTGATGCGGCATTGTTGAAGAGAATACACATACCCACAATAGAATTTGAAGGATTCAAAGTGGAGGTTGCAGGAGGAAGCACCATGCCCTATGACAGATATATTCTGGGCCTAAAGCTTACCTTGGGAAGGCATGAGTTGACACAGGACATCTATGTCATGGACCTTCCGGATACCAACATCATCCTAGGAGTTCAGTGTCTCAGCACATTAGGGCCTATCACCACCAACTACTAAACAATGGAAATGTCATTCACAGAGGAGGGTGGATGAAAGGTAGTGCTTCGGGGCATGACAGGGAATGTTGCAAAGGTAGTCACAGCAAAGAGAATGGAAGCCATCTTTCGGAGGGATGAAATAGTATATGCAGTCGAATATTGTAGGGTTGTGACATGTGTGGATGAACAGGGCAAGGTTCATTACACTCCATAAATCAAGGAAATCCATGACAAACACCACAAGGTGTTTGGGCCTATTCCTCTGGGGGTTCCACTGGATAGAGGATTTGAGCACATTATTGAGCTAGAGGAAGGGGCCAAACCAGTGATCACTACACCGTACAGTCATCCCAAGAAGTACAAAGACGAGATAGAAAAGGCCATGAAGGAACTTCTGGACATGGGACACATCTGGCCTAGCAGTAGTCCTTTTGCTTCTTCAGTAGTGTTGGTGAAGAAGAAGGATGGCACTATGAGGATGTGCATTGACTTCAGGGCCTTGAATAAAAAGACCATCAAAAATAGGTACCCAATACCAAGGATTGATGAACTATTGGACGAATTGCATGGGGTCATCTACTTCACTAAGATTGACCTTCATTCTGGCTATCATCAAATCAAGATGAGGGAGGAAGACATCTCAAAAATAGATTTTAGATGTCACTACGGTCATTATGAGTTTCTGGTGATGCCCTTTGGGTTAACCAATGCCCCTACTACATTCCAGTCATGTATGAACCATGTATTCAACAAGTAGCTAAGGAAGCACCTGTTGGTATTCTTTGATGACTTGCTTATCTACAACAAGACATGGGAGGAGCATCTTAGGCATTTGGACCAGATTTTGTCAATTATGGAAGAACAGTCGCTATATGATAAGGAGTCCAAATGTGAGTTTGGCATGACAGAGGTCCTTTATCTAGGACACATTATCGAAGCAAAAGGGGTACAGGTGCATCAGGAGAAAAATGAATCCATCATGGAATGGCCCACTCCTAAGACACTTACAGAATTGAGAGGATTTATGGGAACGTGCTCATATTACAGGAATTTTTTCAAGGGGTTCTCTCAATTGTGTGCACCCTTGACCGATTTGACTAATAAGGGAGCATTCAAGTGGGACGAGGAGGCTCAAAAAATGATGGACAAGATGAAGAACGTGATGAGTACGTGCCTAGTCTTAGCCCTTCCAGATTTTAGTATTCCATTTACCTTGGAGTGTGATGCATCCAGGGAAGGAACAGGGGTCGTACTAATGCAGAAGAGGCACCCTCTTGCCTACGAGAGCCAGAAACTCTGGGGTCCTAAGCTACTCTACAACATTTATGATAAAGAAATGTTGGCTATCGTGCATGCACTAGCCAAATTCCGACAATACTTGGTAGGTACTCGGTTTGTTTTCAAGTCAGATCATAACAGTCTCAAATACTTATTGGAATAGAAGGACTTGAATGAGAGGCAACAAAAATGGGTAAGCAGAATATAGGCCTATGACTTTGACATTGAGTTTGTCAAAGGAAATAATTACATGGTGGTTGATGCCTTATCCAGGAGACCAACCATCCTTGCCATAACAGGGATAACAGTTGATTGGAAAGACCAACTAGTGATGGAGTATGCAGAGGATTAGTTTTCATGCCAACTACTGGAAGGATAGGTTCAAGATGAATATTTCAAGGTTATTAATGACCTCATCTACTACAAAGACCGAATCTTCTTGGTTTCTGCATCGGCCTTCAAGGCCAAGGTATTGCAGGCATGCCATGACTCACCAATGGCAGGACACCAGGGGATCAGCAAGACGTACCGGCAGGTGAGAGAAAGATTCTCTTGGAAAGGGCTCAAGGAGGATGTGATTAGGCACATCAAAGAGTTTATGGCATGTCAAAAAAACAAGGATGAGCACACACACCCGGCTGGACTTTTGCAACCCTTACCCATTCCAGAGCACAAATGGGAAAGCATATCCATGGATTTCATCACTGGGCTACCAAAGACACAAGGAAAGGACTGCATATTTGTAGTGGTGGATAGGTTAACAAAGTTTTCACACTTCTTTGCCATAGCTACCAACTTCAGTGCAGCACAGGTGGCCAAACTATTTTTCAGGGAGATTTTCAGGTTGCACGGCCTACCACAGACCATTTTCAGCAATAGGGATAGCGGGTTTATGAGTACTTTCTGGTAGGAGTTATTCAGGTTGGTTGGTATAGCTTTGACCCCTAGCACCAGCTATCACCCTCAGACAGATGGACAGACAGAGATAGTCAATAAGTGGGTGGAGGTCTATCTCAGAAACTATGTGGCAGGGCAACAGAAAGAATGGGTCAGATGGTTGCATTTGGGAGAATATTGCTACAACACCACCCATCATATGTCTATTGGCATGCCACCATTCAAAGCTTTGTATAGCTATGATCCTTTGTCATTTGTAGAGATTGAATTTAGTGACAGAAGGGCACCGATGGTATAGGATTGGATACAGCAGAGCCAAGACATTATCAGGGAATTGAAGGATCATCTACAGAGGGCACAAAACCGGTAGAAGGTCCAAGCAAACAAGCACAAAGTTGACTAGACTTTTGAGGTTGGAGATTTAGTCTACTTGAGGCTAAAACCATATAGGCAGGCTTCCATTAAAAGAAGTAGAGTAGAGAAACTGCAGCCACGTTTCTTTGGACCCTACAGAGTCAGCAAGAGGATAGGGGTCGTAGCTTACGAGCTGGAGCTTCCACAGGGCAGCAGAATTCACAACGTTTTTCATGTCTTGTGCCCTAATAAATACCTCGGTCAACACATCAGGCCTATTGAGGTATTACCCCCCATGGATGAGGAGGGACAACTTGTTTTGATTCTGAAGGAGGTACTAGAAGTCCGAGAGAAGAGGCTCAGAAACCGAAGCATTAAGGAGCACCTGATCAGGTGGAAGGATTTACCCATTGAGGATGCCACCTGGGAGTAGGAACACGTGGTAAGAGAAGTAGGTTTCGAATTACTTAAGGACAAGCAATTTCAAGCAAGGGAGACAGTAATGTCCCCCACCTCTTAGAGAGGTGATGAGGAGACTTAGTGGACTGGGCACCCCCACTAGGTCATAGTCTCACACTGAAGGGGGAAGTTGATGAAGCTAAAGTTATATATTTTTAAGTTGACTTAAGAAAGGAAAGGGATTAAGGAGTAAAAGATAACTCAACAAAAGAACAGAAGATTAACCCTGGGAGTTAACCTAACTCAATAAAGAATTAGAAGGAAAAGTATAAGTAAGAGGTTGGGGCGCACCTATTAGGCATTCTAGTTTTGGATTAGCATTTGCTACTGCTCTTAAGCATTCAGTTTGGGGGTTTTGTTGTACAAACCCCTTGTGAGCAACTCAGTGGTGAAATATCCACTCACCTTGTTCCACATCTTGGTCTCGGGGATGAAAGACTCCTTCACACCATTCTAGTCTCAGCACATCTCCATCTAGCGATTCAGAAGGTAGCACGCCATACTGTTCTTGTGATTCCAACAAGGGTACAGCATTATCTAGAGGGAGGTTTGATCTAGCTTATCCAGAGGGCCTGGGGCCATTCTGACATTTGGGTTTTGTTTGCAAGGGCATGATCATTAGTTTGAAGACTTTTCTGGAGGGTTATCATCATCATATAATTATCTGCAGATTGGAACGTCTTGGAGCCATAGGGGACGTCCTGTGATTCAGAAAAACTCAGATATAGAGAGATTTTCTTGAGATTTGGTTCTGAAACTTCTCCCACGGGAATCTCATAGCCCGATCTATATTCTTGGAGAGTTTCATGCCATTTGGAGGTGTATTTCTTCAGGGACGAGTTACATTGGGGTTTCAGCTATCAGGAGGGCACAACTCCCTTAGGAGATTCAGCAGTTGGACGGGTTGGACTTGGACATTGGGCCTGAAACTTCAGGAGGAGGTTCCCACTGCCCTGATCTATCATTTGACCGAGTTTGGGCTCATTTCGAGCATCCTTCCATCAGTGTCGATTCTTGAGGGTTTCAATCTTCACTTGGAGCGTGGCACTCTTCAGCTGGAGGGTTTGACATCCAGATCTGCTGGGTATTGATCTTCATTGCTTATCCGGCCTTTGGAGGCTTCTATTGTATTGACAGGAGCATTTTGTAGAAATTCATATCTATTTCTTGTACGGCCATCTGAGGTTTATGCCAGATCGGTCATCTATTGTATTGATTTTTCATAATAAAAAGGTCAGATCTTTCTTGTTCTTCTATATCTTGAATGTGTTATGATCTTCATGTGTTGGATGAATCTTGTATGCACTTAATAACTCAATAAACACCTGCACATCAATAAATCAGTAGTATTTAGTGATACCAAGAGAAAAATTTGGCTTGGGATCATTACATATAACCCTAATCTACACCATACATGCTTACCTGGCATCAGGCCATCTCAGATTCCTTCTTTGCCAAAACACTACTAAACAACTCTTCTAAAAACTCCATTTTTAAAAGTCCATGCTAGCTGACCCACTACAGCTCGTTTGGATCTACAGTTTCCACGCTAGCTGGCCCACTACAGCCCACGTGGACCTTCAGAAGCACGAAAAAAGGAAAGTTGTCGACGGAACACACAGCTTTGGGTGAGTTAACTGAATCTTCCGGCCATGCATGGTCGAGGGTTTGCCCAAATAAATAGCTTCTTCTAGCCTATAAAATAAGGGTTAGGGGTCCTATTTGGAAGAGGATAATAAGAGTAAAGAAACTCTACCCAATTGCAGATTCCCATTGTCCCAACCCTTTAGCCATCCTTGTGCAAAGAGAGATACAAAGCAAATAAGTTGCGAAGACATTTGAAGAGGAGCCCAGGATCAAGTTCGTGGAGCAGTGGTCGGTCTCAACATTGTAAGTTGATTCATTAAAGTTAATAATAAAGAAATGTTTTTCCCATCCCACTATATGAGTTCTTCATAGTTTAGTGAATATATGTTTGAATCTCTAACCCATTAATCTGTAGAACAAATGCATGTCGAGTTTTTTGCTTGTTTTTTACGCAGGTCGGTCTTGAGAGGATAGTTGCCAACAAGCGATCAAGCATGAAGAAGGATCGACATCGAACGTCTGGAACAAGGTATGTTTGTTTAACCATGTATTTGCTTGAAAGAAATGGGGATTAGGTCTGGGATGAAGGTAGAAAGTAGGATTCTTTCGGTCTTATCTGCATGCATAATATAACCCTAAATGCTAGTCCATAGGGGGATTTCCCACCACAACAATGTCATGTTTCCTACCGCAAAGTAGGGTCTTTGAAATGTACATGTGCAGTGGACATATGTCATGCAAATGCTGGAAACCCACCTATCACGAAGGACAAGTGTAGGATGAGGGCCCGCCAGTTTTGAAGAAGGGTGTTGTCCCCTGACTGGCGTTGTCATCTTGGAAATGTCGGTGACAGTTCACAGTTACCTGCCACATGCACACCTCAACCAATGATCACATGGAAGGAATCAAAGTCATTACACTAGGTGGTGGGAGTCTGGAAAATCACTTGATCCCCCCGATAACCTATCAAAGGAAAAGCACTGACACGTAACTTGTTAATGATGGAATCTTGTTTATGACCAAACTCTTATGGTAAAAGCGTCATTTATTGTATGATTGGGTACAGTAGAGTTTATATTCTTATTAAATATCCATTCGAAGGATCGTCTAGCAGGGAATAATCAGAGGCTAATTTCTAGGGATGGTAGTTGGGGGACAGGGTAGCCCAAGTGGGATATCTTTTTCTATATATTGCATCTTTTCAATGTAAGTTGGGTTGGTTGGAAAAGTAATGTAGACAATGACTGTTGAATGTAACTTCCAAAACCAATTGATGTTTAATGCCAAGGTCTTGAAACTTTGATGAAAAGATTCTAATGGTAGTGGTTTGATGTATTGTGACCTCTCTTATGTGTGTGCTTCTTACATTCTTTATATTCATATATGTATTTTTGTCTAAATCGGAACGCTTTACAGGTCTAGAATTCACCGTGTGGTTCTCTAGACTTCCGCCATTTAGATGATTGTGTTTTCTTCTAAGTTAATTCATAATTCATCTCGAGCGGTGCTCTAAGTTACTTTATGTAGTTTCTCCTGCAACACACAACGAATTTAAACTGAAAGACCATTTCCTACTTAGCCTTCATCCTCTCGAGTTTTAGTTGCCAAGTCATTTCTTTCTCTTGTTTTATGGAATTTGACTCCATGGCCCAAGGTTTTGCATTCTCTTGCCAATAAAACCAGAAATATTGTACGAACGTGCTAAACCTAGACGACTATTCAACGCCACAATCTGTATAGAGACAAAGTCTCCAAGAGAGCCCTCTCTAGGTCAAAAAGGCTAATTTTTGACCTTAAAGTTGGTTTGTAGGTTACCTCTGTCATTCGTTTTCTCATCCAAATGGGTTTCATAGAGTGCTAACAGGAATGACCTAAACAAATCAATTGGGAAAACCATTTTCTCAAACATTCATCTGTCATAAGTCATCCATTTTAGATCGTGGTGTGAGTACATACTTTATCATCTTAGAGAAACATCGGTCATAATAGTTGACCCAAGGTGATATTCATGTGATTCCAAACATGTTAGCACAATTTATGGTTGGGAGGATGTCATAGTATTGAGACTCCTCTCTATTATGGAAACTCATCTTGAATTATTGTAACTACTAATATTGAATTACATCACAACTAAAATACACTCTACCTCCAAAATGGTTAACAATCAAAATTACTGGATAAAAACAAAATATGTAACAAAAATCAATATTTCATAATCATGCCATATATATGTCATGTAATATCAAGTTTGGATGAATAATTTATTCCAGGCATACCTCAATCTTATCTGCAATAATCAAAAAAAGATTTTTTAAGAATAATGCATAGAGCTTCCATAGCAGAGTATGCAATATTAAATGGGTTCAAAGTGTGGATCAACATTTTAGAGTTTTATACATTGAAGCAAATCATTTCTTA
>ML811041.1:137070-187673 GCA_009831015.1 Picea engelmannii
TATCATGTATATATGGATTTCAAGTTGAAGTAAGTTTAAGTTGGAGCAACTATATTAAACATAGTTAGTTGAGTTGTGGCATAGTAAACTACAAATAAGTGAGTAGTTATTATGGAAACATTTTCTTTATAAGTGAATAATTAGCATGCGAGCATTGTACATGTTTTTCTTTCTAGGGTTTTACCACATAATATCTCGTTTCTTTTGTAAGTTTTTTTATTTTGTTATGACCATGTACAATTTCAAATATGGCACTCGATACATGTGTAAACAATGATTATTGAAGCAAAATATTAGTTATGAAATGATTTAATGATATAATGTTCAATTATAATAATATGTTGGAATTGAAAAACATTTCAAAATCCTTTTAACATATTCTTTTATCTTATCATTTTTTTAAAACTTATTTTAAACAATCTTTATTAAAAAGTTTGAAATAAAGAAAAGATCCATTCATTATGAAAGTTTGTTGGATCAATAGTAAATAATCATTATTAGAAACTTTGATGATGGGTTATAATCTGATGATGAGTTATAATCAAAATGGTGGAAAGAGAAAGATATGCATTCACATGCTTTGGGATGTTCTAAAATAATAATAGACTTAAAAAAAAATTGTATGTCTTAACAAATAGAAAAATCATTATAATAATAATAATAATAATCTATTTTTAAGGTCATGACCAAGTCAGCACACCTAATTGGTGTATGAGACGCTCTTGTTTGTGGGACAAGGGACCCCCCTTCACCCAACGATTTGACTGGTAAAGTCTACGAAGGTATACATACCCCACCCCCCTTTGGATTTGAACCTGTGATCTCTTAAGAGGAAACACATGTTCTTAACCATTAGGCCCACTCAAACTGTATTAAGTCATCATAATCATCATATTTAGCAAAGATAGAAAAATAAACACATACCAATTTGAAAAAAAAAAATCTAAAAAAAAGTATATGTCCTAACAAATAGAAAAACCATTATAAATCATCATAATCATCATATTTAACAAAGATAGAAAAATAAACACATACCACAATTTGAAAAAAAATAATCTAAAATCATAATAGCCTCAAAAACTTTATATGTCCTAACAAATAGGAAAACCATTATAAATAATAGTCATCATATTTAACAAATAGAAAAACCAAATCAATTTTTTTTAGCAAAGATAGAAAAATAAACACATACCAATTTGAAAAAGAAAATGTAACCCTTTTCAAATTCTTTAAGCTTAGACCTAATGCATATAAAATAACTAGATAAGAAAATGTGACTCTTTTTCAAATTCTTTAAGCTTGATACCTAATGCATATGAAATCACAATATATATATTATTTTCATGCTATTTTTATAGGTTAAAAATTATATTGAAAAATAAAGATGAAGGATACTTATAAATAGGTCCTTACATGGATGCCCGCTTAAAGAATTTATGTTTCATTCTAGACAAAGTAAAATACTAATTTAGAACCGCATTGATAGTGGCACCGTCTTGTCATTGTTAATGCTACAATAGTGATCTTCGCCTTCATAGAAAAAACAACCTACTTAAGAAATTTTGAACCTTGAAAAAAACCCACCCTTTAATCAATGCTAGCAAAAGACACCCCACAAATATTTTGTCTTCATCCTAACATGTTGAAATGGTATAGGAAATCAAAAATGAATTTTTGGCTTGGAAAGTATCATCGATGGTTGACCTGTATGTACAATGGAAAATAAGTTACATGTTATGCATTCCAATTAATCTTGACATTCTTTTATTACCTAGAAAACAAGAGCATATCATATCATATGCTATGGTTATCTTCCATGGGTTCCTAATGGTGGCCCATGGGATTCCTTATGGAAACCGTTATCATCAATAGGGATAATGCTCCAAAAAAAATCCCCAAAATATATATATTGACCCCAATAACACTATTGATTTTTATATTTTCTTGATCAACTTTCTAACTAGTTTTATTCAATCATGTACACATGGCTCTCCAATATCATTAATGTAAGAGCGAACATCACTCATGATATGATACATAATTTAATTGTAAGAAAGGATTTGTTTCAATGTATAAGATTATAAAATGTTGAACAACACTTTTAACCCATTTAATATTGCATACTTTGCTATGAAAGTTCTATGCATTATTCTTAAAAAAAAAACTTGTTTTGATTATTGTAGATAAGTTTGAGGTATGTTTAGCCGAATTTATTCATCCAAACGTGATACTACATTAGAGTACCATATATGCATGTATATGGCATGCTGGCATAGGGGCAGACCCAGGGTTCAACACTACAACAACACATCAACAAAACCCTAACTACCGGCTCTTTCAGCAACACTTGCGAAGCAGATGAAGTCTCACCTGAGGTAGAGGCAGGGGTGGTTGCAGGACTCAGGTGTCTACAACCTTAGTTGGGATCCAGATCTTTGATTACACACTTAACAAAGCACTTAGCATCAATATTTCACCTAGAATTAACCCTTATCTCACTCCGCAGATAACACAGAGCATCACAATATATACTTAGATCTAAGATGATTCAACACTTAGCAGCATACAACAGATCGGATCTAATAGACCAAGCACTTAGCAAATTCATACACTTCAAATCTATCATCTATACGCATCTAATAAGAACAAAGCATAAGTAAATCTATCTAAACATGTCATAGCACTTAGCAAGAGAGGGAAAACACATGTAAGTAGCAGCACAAAGCATGACACACAAATTTACGTGGTTCACCCCCACCCTAGGGCTATGTCCACCAACTCTTCTTATCTATTATTCCTGGCCAATCAGTTACAAGCACAGAGCCTCAAAACCTACTCTACGTAGGACAAGAGATCTGCGCAGCTCGCTAGATCCTCCTTCCCCGAGTAACTCTAAGTATAAACCCTTCTTACAATCTGTGCACTTAGCACTTAGAATACTTGCACTCAGCTATGCAAATATATCACACAGATCAACTCTTAGCACTAAGCCACTTCTCAAGTGTCCTCCAAAAAAATTCCCTTCTTACATAGCCTAGAATTCTACTTATACATTACAAAAAGGGGCCTAAACATGGGTAAACCCATGGGCCAACATCCCATACCTGTTACATTATCCCCCAAAACCCAAAAAGGACCCAAGAAGGGGGTCTATCTTCCACGATCTTCCCTTCGCCTTGCGCTCCATCTTTGACAGGCTGTCGAAGTCCCAAAAATGGTCAAATATAACCAAGTGTTCCTCAAAACTTGGTCAAGGGCCAACAGGCCCCCAACACTCACCTGTGACTCATCCCGTGTCACTTAGGTCTGGGTAACTTTACCTCAAAGGTCTCGAGCTTGGCTCGAGCTGCTTCGACTTGTGTCTGTGCTACTGCTTTTTGCTCAATGAATTCTTGAATAACCGCTTCGCTAATAGGTCCTTCCAGTTGCTACTTGACTGTAACAACTACCTGTTCTAGTACTGTTCCTTGGCCTTCAATTTCTTCAAATAGTAGATAGGCTGCCTCCTGGCTCGACTAGAGTTTCTTCCATCACTCTGTTCTGCGTGGTAAGAACGAGTTTTTGGGCGGTGCGTTGTTCCTGGGATCTCTTCATCCTCTCAATGGATGGCAAGATCTTGAGCTGTTCCTGTACTGTATTTGCGTGTTGCTTTGCTTCCTGGAGTTGGGACTCCAATTTCTTCAACTCCGGGTCTTCGGATAATTGTTCATATATCTGCACGCTTCTGCTACTTAACTGTTTGCATTCTGCAACAAGTGTTTTAATCCTCTTGACTGTGCTCTGAGCATTCAATTCTTGTTGTTCGCACACTTCTTGCGGGGTACTTGGTATAGTTTGAAGCTCTAATTCCACGACCCTTTGTTGAAGCCGTTGAATAACTTTAGCAAGCTTGATCACTTGGAATTTGAAGGGTTCTTTTCTCTTTTTTTCTAAGCCAGTGACGGAGCGGAATGCTCAGTTAATTGCTTCTTCCATCCCGATCTGCTTCGTGAGTAGTTTCTCTTTCTCCTTTTGGATATTCACTCTATCTTCTTCAAATTTTGCTTGGAGAGCATCCTTCTCTTGTTGCGTGGCTCAACATTGTTATATGAGTTCCTCTTGTGCTTTTTGTAAGGCTTGAGTAACCTGCACTTTTTCTTCCTGTGCATGTCGAAGGCGTACTTCGACTTTATCGACAATCTTGCGGAGTTGAACTGATTCTTCTCCCACTTCTATTGTTCCTTCTGGCAGAGGCGCAATAGAGATTGCATCGCTAGATTGGAGTGCCTGCTGCACTTCTTGGAGCCCAATTTCAATCTTGTTATATATCTGCTCCTGCTTTGCTTCTTTCTTTTCTGTTATCTCTTCTATGGCTTCATTCATAGTTGCAAGGAGGAAACTGAAGTCATCTGGAGTGAGTGTGGTTTGCATCTTAGTTATGGTTTCTTTCAATTTCTTTCGAGAGGGAGACTTCAGAGATGACCCTTTCCTCTTCTTTATAACTTCAACTTCGTCTTCTGGTCTCTGTTCGACTTCCTCTAGGTCTTCACCATTACCTCCTTGATTTGGTGTGACAGAAGCCGTCCTTACAGATCTGCTATCTACATCTTGAACTTCTTCAGGCTTCTTCTTCTTCTTTGTCCTAGTGGGCTCAGGTGTGTCCTGTGCATATTTTGGGTCGTTGATGTCTGAAATGTCCGTTGGATCTACTACAACAAGGAGGTCCACTGACCATTCCTTGGTGATCTCTTCTAGGTCTTCTTCTCTCAGCTTATAATAGGATTGAAGATGTTCTTGGGGCTCATCGACGCGTAGAGTTAGGTATATAAATTGGCGGTCTGCGCTGAACTTTATCAGAGGCTGGAACCTTTGTAAATTTTTTGGGGTTATGCGAGGTTCACCCCCTATGGATGCTTTCAATTGGTTATAATATTTGTGGAAAACGACATTTGATTGTCAATGCTTGTTCATGTCGGTTGAGTACCATAATGTACTGAACTTTGTGGCAAGTGGTTCAAAGGAGTCGAGGTCCGAGAAGGTTGTTCCTTCTGGTATCTCCCATGCAACAAAAGAAATCAGTATTAGAAGCTAGCTAAAATGGAATTCATGTCCCTGATCCTGGGCTTCTCTACAATGAATCTCTAGCTGGTTTACTAGGTACTTCGCCTAGTTCATCTGTAGTCCCTCTGCACTTTTTCCTGCGAGGTCAACTACGAAGCCTGATACTTATGTAGGTCAATTCTTACGTACCATCTTTCCTGCGATCAATTGACATGCAAGGTGCACTACGCCACTTTCGATAGATGCTACCTTGTAGCCTTGCATGCCCTTCTCGACATTGCCATAATCTTCTTTAATCTTCTATGAAAAAGTGCGGTTCACAGTCTTTCGAGGGTAGTAATCCTGAGGATCAGGGCCCCACATGCTAAGCCCGATGATCCTATTGATAAACACTGGATCAATAGTTATGAAACGATTTAACCACAAGTATCCTCCGTGGTAACTTGCTAGCAACAATTTTACACAAGCATTCACCTCCTAGTGTTTGCCGAAGTGTGGTATTTTCATAACATTGAGCAAAGTAGACTACGTGAGGTTCATCGTCCATTGTTGAGGGACGATCTTCAAATTCTTTCCCTTAGTTCTTGTCAAGTACTTATATTATGCGAGTATGCTGTAAACCTTATGGTCACCCAGGTTGAAGTTGCAAAACTTCAATGCTGTAACCTTGTCTTGATCTGCGTAGTAGGTGCGTACTCCTTTCGGTAGATATGAAGTGACTAGGGTGTATTCAAAGTCTCTAGGAACACTTTCCCTGTTAATCACACCGCTCAGAGGGGGTATGTAAGCTGGTAGGATGGATGGAACTAACTTTGCGTTGGCTATGTCGTCTTTATGCTTAGTTCTCCTTTCCGCGTCGGCTCGTGATGTTCCTGCTCGAGCAGTCGACGGGGAGGCTTGCACTCCTCTCGTCGATGATGCTTGGACTCCGGTGGACATTCCTCTTTCTGACATGACTCTCTCAGTCATTAAATCGAGAAGTACCTCTGTGACGGATTCCTAAATTGTGGTGAGCTTGTCGGACATGCGCACCTGGAAAATATAATCGGGGCACGATGATCTCAGATACTACACTAGGATGAATAATCTGTTTGCAATGATCACTGTATACAATCACTAGTTTTGCGGGCTTCGAATTTTCAGTTGGAAAAAGTGTTCTTCGAGCATGACACGATGAGATAAATACGAAATTCGTCAACGGTATTCTTGCAACAGGTATGAAGCTTCCATTATCGTAGATCTATCCATTATGGCGAGGTCCAATGGTCTGGCAGTGATCCTTTAATGCTTTTCTATTTGTTAAGGGTGGAATTCGAACGAGTATATCAATCCAATGGCTAGATTGCTTCACCACAACGAAGTGACATATGTCATTGTTCTGATATCTTGGTGAAGTTCAATTCCTATGATTTTTCCTTCTGCAGTGTTTTACTTGGGACCTCTTGTAACTTTTCAATCTTCTCCTTTTTCTTACTTAATTTTCTATCCTTCTTCCCAGTAGTCTTCAACTCGGTCGGTCTTTTCCTGTTTTGATTCCTATGCACCCTCGACATAGTCACTTCGCACTGCTGAGATTCTTTCTTCAGATCCGAGGGTAATACTCCTTCAACATACAGATTAGGTATTTCAGTCTTCTGTGGTTCCTCTAATTCTCTTATATCTTCGACGTCCAAGTCCCTGGTGTCCAATAGCTTAGATGTGTTCTCTTGTTCTTCCATCAAGTAGGCAATCCTTCTTTTCATAAATTCCATGAGTTCTTGCTTCTTCTGTTCTAGGGCTTCCTTTTCTTCTTTTCTTTGGATCTGGTCTTTTTCAATCCAGATCTTGCCTAACAAATCTGGAAATGGGGCACGGTTCTCAATAAATTTAATAACTTCAAATTCTTCCTTTGTCGAAGCTCCATGGGTAATCATAGCTATCTGGGTAATCGTACCACATAGGGTTACCATTTTTCCTTTAAACAACCCTATTTTTCCTAGTGAAGGAACCATAGCAGGCCTTCCTAGGGTTTCCCAAGTGATTTCTGTCATAATGTTCATCTATGTTTCCTCATCCAGAGCATAGTCAATGTCGAAGTCTCCTATTCTTACTTTGATTTTCTCCTTTTCTTTGAAGATCTCTGACAAACTGACATATTTATGTTCATTCAGGGCTTCTTTCATTTGCAGTAACATAATATTTGATTCTTTCTGGGGTTCTTCTATAATCTTAGTCTCGTGATCTCCTTCAGATTTTTCTTGCTCCATATTCATCTTTTCAAGTCTAGCAATCATTCTAGGGAAATCCAGTACTTCATGGTCCATAACCTTACAACAGAGGGAACTATGTTTTCTCCCAGGGCATTCCTTAGCAAGATGTCCTGGTCTTCTGCAACTGTAAAAAAGAGTTAATCCTCTCTTTCTCTTCAATGATCCCCAACTTTTTCTGTACTGCGCGCTAGTATCATAATGGCTAGCCTACAAAAGTTTCTTTCTAGGATCCTGCATCCACTTGTTAGTCCAAACATTATTTCTATGCATAGGTATAACATATCTTTCATTATTCTTATCAGATCTATTCATATCAAACGTTCTTTCATCTAACAATGCCCTAGTTTTCAAGCTAGGACAAAATCTATCATGCATACCTAAACTCATGCTTCAGAAACAAACAATTCCACTTATTGAGCACAAAGCTTCCAGATCTAAAAACCTTTCACTATTCTTACCTTTATCAGAACACAAAGCTTACAGATCTTACCTCTTTTATTCATATCTGGCTTATTTTATTCAACACAAAGCTTCGTAGGTCGAGTAGAGTACTGCGCATCAGAGTGACAGATCTATGCACAGAGCTTCCACAAGTTCAGGATGAAACTTTGCACAAAGCTTCTTCTTCTTTAGTTCCCAACAATCACAGTTTCAGGTCCTGGCAATAGAACCATTTGTTGGCACAGAGGTAGACCCAGGGTTCAACGCTACAATAGCACACCAACAAAACCCTAAATACCGGTGCTTTAGGCAACACCTGCGAAGCAGATGAATTCTCACCCAAGGTAGACGCAGGGGTGGTTGCATGATTCAGGTGTCTACAAACTTAGCTGGGATCCAGATCTATGATTACACACTTAACAAATAACTTAGCATCAATAGTTCACCTAGAATTAACCCTTATCTCATTCCACAGATAACATAGAGCATCAAAGTATATACTTAGATCTAAGATGATTCAACACTTAGCAGCATAGAACAAACCAAATCTGGTAGACCAGGCACTTAGCAACTTCACACACTTCAAATCTATCATCTATACACATCTAATAGGCACAAAGCATAAGTAAATCTATCTAAACATGTCATAGCACTTAGGAAGAGAGGAAAAACACATGTAAGTAGTAGCACAAAGCATGACATGTAGAATTACGTGGTTCATCCCCACCCCAGGGCTACGTCCACCAACTCTTCTTCTCTATTATTGTTGGACAATCAGTTACAAGCACAGAGCCTCAAAACCTACTTTGCATAGGATAGGAGATCTACACAGCTCACTAGATCCTCCTTCCCTGAGTAGCTCTAAGCATAAACCCTTCTTACAATCCATGCACTCAACACTTACAATACTTGCACTAAAATATGCAAATATAGCACATAGATTAGCTCTTAGCACTCAACCACTTCTCAAGTGTCCTCCAAAAAAGTTCCCTTCTTACATAGCCTAGACTTCTACTTATACATTACAAAAAGGGGCCTAAACATGGGTAAACCCATGGGTTGACATCCGATACCCATTATATTATCCCCCAAAACCCAAAAAGGACCCAAGAAGGGGGTCTAGCTTCCACAATCTCTGCTTCGCCTTGTGCTCCATCTTTGATAGGGTGTCGAAGTCCCAAAAATGGTCAAATATGACCAAGTGTTACTCAAAACTTGGTCAAGGGCCAACATGGCATGATCATGAAATATTGATTTTTGTTACATATTTCTTTATATGCAGTCATTTTGATTGTTAACCATTGTGGAGGTAGAGTGTCTTTAAGTTGTGATGTAATTCAATATTAGTAGCTACAATAATTCAAGATGAGTTTCCATAATAGAGAGGAGTCTCAATACTATGACATCCTCCCAACCATAAATCGTTATAACATGCTTGGAATCATGTGAATATCACCTTGGGTCAACTATCATGACCAATGTTTCTCTAAGATGATAAAGTATGTACTCACACCAGGATTGGAAATGGATGATGCATGTGAGATGAATGCTTGAGAAAATGGTTTGCCAAAACGAGTTGTTCAGGTCATTCCCATGCGATTAGAGTAGGTAACCACCATTTGTCCATTCTCATTTCTATGTGCCAATTGTTTTTATAGCTTGTGGCCTAATGGTACCTGTTTCATTGAGCTATGAATGAGAAAACAAAATCTATACCATTTTCTAGGATACACAACATTGTGATGATGTTCATAGAAGCCAGGTTTGACCACATGTTGCATGTTGACCAAGCCTAGCAATGACAACCACCCTTGAATCCACTCAATTAAGTATTTTATCAAGATATGGATTAGATTAATTCATCTCAGATATTTTGGGAATATTGGTTTCCAAGAAATATTTTGGGCATTTTTTGGTTACACTACCCATTCTATTGGCATACTTGTGCATGTTTTGAGGAAATTTCTAGTAAATAAAACCATGCATGTTGCTAAAGATTTAAAGTGAAGAAGTACCTATGTAGTGTAACTAGGGAGGGAATGAGGGGAGGGAAGGGCCCATAGTGACAATAGTGGAGGCCATTCAATGTAAGGTGGACTAGGTACACTATATTATTAAATAAGTCCCACTATGGTAGCTAGATATATTAGTGTGAACATAATAAATGTGAGAATAATTTCTAGAAGGTTCCTTCTCTAGAATGCTATTAGGTAGTATTATGTGCCTCAATAAATTTGAAAATATAACTTAAGAAATAACCCCAATTATTCGCACAAATATTCTGTTAAGCCCTAAATAGTGGCACATTACCCCTTAATTGGGGCATATCACATTAGTAATGTTATTTTATTTATGTCATCTTGGGTCCATTAGTTGTAATTGCACCTCCTAGTCTCCTATATATACGAAGGAGACATTTTCATTTGGAATCATCTTGTATTTGGACATTTATGTGGTGTATAAGGAGGTTTCCCCCTCGAAGAGTCTTATTATCTGAAATTCTCCTTTTTTCAAGGTGTTGAGAATTTATTCTGAAGTTTTTCTATGCTATATTGATATTTGGTTCTTAACATATGGTATCAGAGCTCAAGGTCTCAGGGTTACGCTACTACATCTCAGACAACTTGAAATTTTTGCTATAATTTTTTTCTACGACGTTTAAGAAGGAACCCCTTGGAGGATATTTAGTAGACGAATCAAGGTATGTTGGGTTCAAATTTCATCTCCTGAGGCATTATACTTTCATAGATACAACCTGTGTAAAGTAGGGTTCTGGAATCATCTTGAATTGAGTCATCACAAAATTTTCGCTATAATTTTTTTTATGTAACGTTTACGACCCTGAAATCTTAAGGATATTCAAAAACATATTAAGGTATCTGTGATAAAAGTTTTATCTTCTGGGTCATCTTAAATTTGTAGATACACCCTATGGAAGCTAGGGTATCTCACTAGTCCTATTGACTAGTCTCAAGGAGGTGTTCCGGGTAAAACAATCATAAATTCTTTCTAGAGTATCCAAATTGAGTGAGACTAGTTGCATTGGATAGTGGATAATCTGTAGTATTTCTAGTACAATTTTCAGAATTGTATATCAATTATTTGTGTGGGGCACTCTATACAAGTGATATCTCATGGAAAGGCAAAAAATCAGCAAGATGTGTGGAAGTTACCATAAATTCCACTTGGCACATCCAATTTTGATCATACCTGTGGCATTACAGAGAAGAAATATCATATAACTAAAGAAATAAATTTTCATACCAAGAAGGGCCGAAATTTTGGAGATACAACAAAAGAAAGATTGTCTAGCAGAACAACCTCAAATTCAAGTTTTAAAGTGATACTTGGCCAACATGCTACCAAAAAGGGGAACTTTTACACCAAATAAGCCTCCAAACAGTCCTACTTGGACTCTTGATGAAGGTGAAGAAATGCGTAGGGACATAAATGATTTACAAAAGAAGAAAGTGACAAAAGATGAACTACAAGGGATGATGGATGGTTAAAAAGGGAGATCATGGAAGGATTGAAAAAATTCCTAATAGAGAGGACACCTAGAAGTGAAAATGTATCCCATGAAATTCATGATGAGGACACAAGGAAGATGAATCAAGAATGGAGAAACTCCAACTTTGGGTTGAAGACGAACCATGTTCCTAAGATCGATATGAGGAAGTTTGATGGCAAGGACCCAATCACATGGATACTTCAGATGGAACAATTCTTTGATCTACATGATGTGCCACATACACAAAAAGGTACAAATTTCTTCTTTATATTTAGAACCTAATCAATTTATGTGGTATCGATAACTTTTTTCTCACAAATCACTCGTCACCTGGACAATTTTAATGAAAGAAATGATAACACACTATGAGAATACAAGGAGCATTACCTTCTTTAACCAATTGATAGGATAATAAAAAATATGTAGATCCCATTATACCATTAAAAGACATACAAACAAGTATAATGGGAATAAAAACCTTGGTTTGTTGACTTTGAGGTTATTAGCCTTATCAAAGGGAGCTTAGTGTATGTAGGGTTAGTCAGAAGATAAAAACAAATAATGAAAGTTGAATTATCACAATATTATAATGGAGTTGGTTAGAGGTAACTTCATGTCTTGTAATTAGAAAAGCATAACCAATGCGAAAAGATACCACGTTGCTAAGATAAGGTGTCTTTTCCTTTATAAGATTTAAAACAATATAATCGTACCCACTTGTATACAAGTCACACCAAAGAGGTTATTATATGCAACTCAAAGCCTTATCACATGACACACATTGCTTCATAATGGAAAGTAATGATCAAATATCATTTATCAATTTTAGAGAGGGGAAAGACAAATTTTATATGGATGGTGTTTGGTGTCTTTCAAATTTTGAAAGCAGACATAATAAATTAAAAGTATACATTAAATGATTTAAAAGGTGTTTGGTGTCTTTCAAATTTTGAAAGCAGACATAATAAATTAAAAGTATACATTAAATGATTTAAAAGTTTTTTGTTGATCAAGTAAAATGGTGATATTCTTTTTAGAGTTTTAATTTTAACTTTTACATAATTAAATATATTACATTTAAAAAAATTTAAAACTCTAAAAACAATATATATACATTAAATGATTTAAAAGGTGTTTGGTGTCTTTCAAATTTTGAAAGCACACATAATAAATTAAAAGTATACATTAAATGATTTAAAAGTTTTTAGGTTGATCAAGTAAAATGGTGATATTCTTTTTAGAGTTTTAAAATGTAATATATTGTTTTTAGAGTTTTATTTTTTTTAAATGTAATATATTTAATTATGTAAAAGTAAAATTATCAAGTATTTTTTTCTAATTTTTTTTTTTTTAAATATTGTGTATTTTATAATTAAATATGGAGTATTTAAACATTAAATAAAAAATTATTATTAAATATTTAAATAAATAAATAATATATGTAATTTTTTTTAAATATTATGTATTTTATAATTAAATATGGAGTATTTATACATTAAATAAAAAATTATTATTAAATATTTAAATAAATAAATAATATATGTAAAATATCATTTTTACAATGTGTAAGTAAAATACCATTTTCACAAGTGTAAGAAGATAATAAATATATTTTTACAATGTGTAAGTAAAATACCATTTTCACAACGTGTAAGAAGATAATAAATATATGTAAATTACAAGATAAGTGTAAGAATGACACAAGTGTAAGAATGTTGCCTTTAACAAGATCCATTTACTGTGTAAGAATGTTTCCTTTAACAAGATCCATTTACACAAGTGTAAGAATGTTCCCTTTATTTATTTCTTCATATTATTCATAGAACTACAACAAAGCGGATCATTGTGCTTCTCAAGAGGGATTTTTAAAGGAAGTGAGTTTCACCAATGATCTCTTCAAAACTTTTGTCAAAGAATACATCATTCTAAATGGAGACAGAGGGGTGCACCATGCATCATGTTTAAGATGAAATATGAAAGATGAGTGGAACGAATATGCACTCACAGGTGATGAGGCTTCACCTGGAGGCAACCATTAACTGGCTATTCAATTCATCAATCAAGCAAATGAAACATACAATTAAATAGGACCATTCATTTGAATAAGATCCTATGAAATATAAACTAAATGTCTAAAGAAAAAATACAGTTGAAACAATCATTAACAACCATCTATTTCTCCATTAATTCAACTCGCCCCCTTAATGGAGAAGTTATTAGCAAACACACATATTATATTCCTAAACAACTCAAATTTTATATTGCTAAAGGGCTTTGTGAAAATGTCAACAACATTTTCACAAGTATTACAATACATTAATAAAATGTCACATGACTGTATCTTCTCTCTGACAAAATGGAACTGGACTTCAACATGCTTTGTCCTAGCATGATAAACAAGATTGTTTGCCAGCTTGATTGAGCTCTGGCTGTCTGATTTGATCACTGTAGTTGTTTTCTGCTGTTCTCCAACATCTTGAAGAATCCTCCTCAACCAAACAACTTCACAAGTTGCTGCGCACAAAGCCTTATATTCGGCCTCAGTGGAAGACAAAGATACAATAGCCTACTTTTTATTGCTCCAAGAAATGATTCCAGATCCAATGTTGAAAGCATAGCTTGTAGTCGATCTTCTATCATCTGGATTACCAGCCCAATCTGAATATGAAAATCCTGTCAGATGCACATCAGATGAATCAATATACTTAATACCAAAATCAACTGTACCTTTAAGATACCCTAGCACTGCTTTAGCTTTTTCCCAATGACTCTCAAGAGGCCTCGCCATAAATTGACTCAACACACTAACATAGTATGCTATGTCAGGTCTAGTTATAGTGAGATAATTTAGGCTACCGACCAACTATCTATATAAAGTACCATCAACCTCATTTGAACCGTCATCAGGATGAAGTTTCAGACTTTGTTGCATTGGAATAGACATAGCTTTACACTAATCCATTCTAAACTTTCTGAGCAATTCTCTGACATATTTTCCTTGAGTAACAAAAGTTTGGCCAACATTTCTCCAAACTTCAAGACCAAGGAAATAGTGTAATTCACCGAGATCCTTCATTTCAAATACTTGTGACATCTGCGCCTTAATGCTGCCAATCAATTTTTCAGAATTCCGTGTAATAATGAGATCATCAACATACAAGGAAATCAATAAAACATTCTCCTTTTCATCAAATTTGGTATAGATATTTGGATCACCCTTGCTCCTCATAAAACCTTGCTAAAGAAATAAAGAGTCTATCTTTTCATACCATGACTTGGGTACTTGCTTCAACCCATACAAGGATTTCTTCAGTTTACAAACTAAATGTTCCTGCCCCTATTTGACAAACCCTTCAGGCTGAGTAAGGTAAACCTCCTCCTTCAACTCACCATTCAGAAAATGAAATTTTACATCATGTTGGTGGAGTTTCCAATGGTACTTTGTAGCTAGTGCAATTAATAGTCTAATGGTGTTTAACTTAGCTACATGTGCAAATGTTTCTGCATAATCAATGCCCTCCTGTTGTGAGTACCCTTTTTCCACCAATCTGGATTTGTACTTATCTATGCTACCATCTGCTTTGAACTTAGGTTTGTAAATCCATTTACATCCTATGAGTTGTTTTCCTTCAAGCAATTCAGTTAATTCCCAGGTATTGTTTCTGATGATTGATTCATACTCTTCTTCCATTGATTTCCTCCATTCTTTAGATTCATATGGTTCTTTAAAATTCATTGGTTCTATGACATTAAGTACACTACTCATTAAGGCATAGTATTTATACCTGTCAGGTAGGCATGGCTGTCTCATGGATCTCCTTAATCCAGTGTCTTCTTCCTCACCATGACTGTGTGAAGATCCATCTTGTTCTCTGGGTGAATTCTCACTACTTGAGGTATCCATATCATTGGATTCCTTTTCTAGTAGTTGCTGCAATTGTTGGCGCTGTTGTTGATACTGTTGTTGTTGATTTTCTCTGGCTTCTTCTTTGACATATTCATCATTAAGTAAATCATGCCATCTGTCATAACTATTCTCCTTGTTTCTTTCTACATCTTGTTCATGGAATACTACATCTCTACTCTCAAACTCTTTGTGAGTAGATGGATCAAACAATTTATATGCCTTAAATTCTGAACAATACCCAATAAATATGCATTTAATGGTCTTGACATCCAATTTTATCCCGTCTTCTTTTGGAATGTGTGCAAAGGATTTACTACCAAACACCCTTAAGTGATGGACTGCTGGTTTAGATCCATACAAGGCTTCGAATAAGTAAGTAGTTAGCATAGACACATTTTCTTTATAAGTGAGCAATTATCATGTAAACATTGTACATAGTTAACTGAGTTGAGATATAATTGAACTTTCCCTTTTCTTTGTAGATGTTATTCTTTCGAGAGTTTTACCACATAATATATCGTGCCTTTTGACATGAAGAAAACATCTATTCATTATGAAAGTATGTTAGATCAATAATAAATAAAATTTACGGAAACTTTGATGACTAGTTATAATCAAAATGATGGAAAGAGAAGAATATACATTCACATACTTTGTGATGTTCTAAAATCATAATAGCCTTGAAAAAATTTGTGTGTCCTAACAAATAGGAAAGCCATTATAAGTCATCATAATTACCTAATTACCATATTTAGCAAGGATAGAAAAATAAAAGCATACCAATTTGAAAAAGAAAATGTAACCCTTTTCGATTTTTTTTAAGGTTAGACTTAATGCATATAAAATAAAATAACTAGATAAGAAAATGTGGCTGTTTTTCAAATTCTTTAAGCTTAGAACTAATACATATGAAATCACAAAATAAATAATCTTTTCATGCTATTTTTATATTACGAATTATATTGAAAAATAAAGATGAAGGATACTTATAAGTAGCTCTTTGCATGGATGCCTGCTTAAAGAGTTGATGTTTCATTCTAGACAAAGTAAAATACTAATTAAGAACCTCATAAATAGTGGCAACATCTTGTCTTTATTAATGATACAATAGTGATCTTGGCCTTAATGGAAAAAACAACCTACCTAAGCCTATTTGAACCTTGAAAAAACCCCACCTTTTAATTAAAGCTAACAAAGGACACCCCTCAAATATTTCGTCTTCATCCTAACATGTTGAGATGGTCTAGGAAATAAAAAATAAATTCTTGGCTTTGAAAGTATCATTGATGGTTGACATGTATGTATGGAAAATAAGTTACATGTTATGCATTCCAATTAATTTTATTACTTGGAAAAAGAGCATATCATTGTTGGCGTTTATTGTTTTATTATATTAATGTGCTATGGTTATCTTCCATGGGTTTTTAATGGTGGCCCATGGGATTCCTTGATGGAAATCACTAGCATCAATAGGGACAATGCTGCAAAAAAAATTCTGAAAAATATATATATTCACTCCAAGAACACTATTGATTTTTATGTTTTCTTGATCAACTTTCTAACTATTTTTATTAATCATGTATAGATGGATTTCCAACATGATTAATAATTTGCCAACATCATTAATGTAAGAGCCAACATCACTCATGATATGATCCATAATTTAATTGTAAGAAATGATTTGCTTCAATGTATAAAACTCTAAAATGTTGATCCACACTTTGAACCCATTTAATATTGCATACTCTGCTATGGAAGCTCTATGCATTATTCTTAAAAAAACTTTTTTTGATTATTGCAGATAAGTTTGAGGTATGATAAGATTGAGGTATGCCTGGAATAAATTATTCATCCAAACTTGATATTACATGACATATATATGGCATGATCATGAAATATTGATTTTTGTCACATATTTTGTTTTTATCCAGTAATTTTGATTGTTAACCATTTTGGAGGTAGAGTGTATTTTAGTTGTGATGTAATTCAATATTAGTAGTTACAAGAATTCAAGATGAGTTTCCATAATAGAGAGGAGTCTCAATACTATGACATCCTCTCAACCATAAATCGTGCTAACATGTTTGGAATCACGTGAATATCACCTTGGGTCAACTATTATGACCGATGTTTCTCTAAGATGATAAAGTATGTACTCACACCACGATCTAAAATGGATGACTTATGACAGATGAATGTTTGAGAAAATGGTTTTCCCAATTGATTTGGTTAGGTCATTCCTGTTAGCACTCTATGAAACCCATTTGGATGAGAAAACGAATGACAGAGGTAACCTACAAACCAACTTTAAGGTCAAAAATTAGCCTTTTTGACCTAGAGAGGGCTCTCTTGGAGACTTTGTCTCTATACAGATTGTGGCTTTGAATAGTCATCTAGGTTTAGCACGTTCGTACAATATTTCTGGTTTTATTGGCAAGAGAATGCAAAACCTTGGGCCATGGAGTCAAATTCCATAAAACAAGAGAAAGAAATGACTTGGCAACTAAAACTTGAGAGGATGAAGGCTAAGTAGGAAATGGTCTTTCAATTTAAATTCGTTGTGTGTTGCAAGAGAAAATACATAAAGTAACTTAGAGCACCACTCGAGATGAATTATGAATTAACCTAGAAGAAAACACAATCATCTAAATGGCGGAAGTCTAGAGCACCACACGGTGAATTCTAGACCTGTAAAGCGTTCCGATTTAGACAAAAATACATATATGAATATAAAGAACGCAAGAAGCACGCACATAAGAGAGGTCACAATACATCAAACCACTACCATTAGAATCTTTTCATCAAAGTTTCAAGACCTTGGCATTAAACATCAATTGGTTTTGGAAGTTACATTCAACAGTCATTGTCTACATTACTTTTCCAACCAACCCAGCTTACATTGAAAAGATGCAATATATAGAAAAAGATATCCCACTTGGGCTACCCTGTCCCCCAACTACCATCCCTAGAAATTAGGCTCTGATTATTCCCTGCTAGACGATCCTTCGAATGGATATTTAATAAGAATATAAACTCGATTGTACCAAATCATACAATAAATGATGCTTTTACCATAAGAGTTTGGTCATCAACAAGATTCCATCATTAACAAGTTACGTGTTAGTGCTTTTCCTTTGATAGGTTATTAGGGGGATCAAGTGATTTGCCAGACTCCCACCACCTAGTGTAATGACTTTGATTGATTCCATGTGATCATTGGTTGAGGTGTGCATGTGGCAGGTAACTGTGAACTATCACCGACATTTCCAAGATGACAACGCCAGTCAGGGGACAACAACCTTCTTCAAAACTGGCGGGCCCTCATCCTACACTTGTCCTTCGTGATAGGTGGGTTTCTAGCATTTGCATGACGTATGTCCACTGCACAGGTGCATTTAAAAGACCCTACTTTGCGGTAGAAAACATGACATTGTTATGGTGGGAAATCCCCCTATGGACTAGCATTTAGGGTTATATTATGCATGCAGATTAGACCGAAAGAATCCTACTTTCTACCTTTGTCCCAGACCTAATCCCCATTTCTTTCAAGCAAATACATGGTTAAACGAACATACCTTGTTCCGGACGTTCGATTTCGATCCTTCTTCATGCTTGATCGCTTGTTGGCAGCTATCCTCTCAAGACTGACCTGCGTACAAAACAAGCAACAAACTCTACATGCATTTGTTCTACAGATTAATGGGTTAGAGATTCAAACATATATTCACTAAACTATGAAGAACTCATATAGTGGGACGGGAAAAACATTTCTTTATTATTAACTTTAATGAATCAACTTACAATGTCGAGACCGACCACTGCTCCACGAACCTGATCCTGGGCTCCTCTTCAAATGTCCTCCAACTTCTTTGCTTTGTATCTCTCTTTGCACAAGGATGGCTAAAGGGTTGGGACAATGGGAATCTGCAATTGGGTAGAGTTTATTTACTCTTATTATCCTCTTCCAAATAGGACCCCTAACCCTTATTTTATAGGCTAGAAGAAGCTAGGTATTTGGGCAAACCCTCGACCATGCATGGCCGGAAGATTCAGTTAACTCACCCAAAGCTGTGTGTTCCGTCGACAAGTTTCCTTTTCGTGCTTCTAAAGGTCCACATGGGCTGTAGTGGGCCAACTAGCGTGGAAACTGTAGATCCAAACGAGCTGTAGTGGGTCAGCTAGCATGGAATTTAAAAAATGGAGTTTTTAGAAGAGTTGTTTAGTAGTGTTTTGGCAAAGAAGGAATCTGAGATGGCCTGATGCCAGGTAAGCATGTATGGTGTAGATTAGGGTTATATGTAATGATCCCAAGCCAAATTTTTCGCTTGGTATCACTAACTACTACTAATTTATTGATGTGCAGGTGTTTATTGAGTTATTGAGTGCATACAAGATTCATCCAACACATGAAGATCATAACACATTCAAGATATAGAAGCACAAGCAAGATCTGACCTTTTTATTATGCAGAATCAATACAATAGATGACCGATCTGGCATAAACCTCAGATGGCCGTACAAGAAATAGATATGAATTGCTACAAAATGCTCCTGTCAATACAAAAGAAGCCTCCAAAGGCCGGATAAGCAATGAAGATCAATACCCAGTAGATCTGGATGTCAAACCCTCCAGCTGAAGAGTGCCACGCTCCAAGTGAAGATTGAAACCCTCAAGAATCGACCCTGATGGAAGGATGCTCGAAATGAGCCCAAACTCGGTCAAATGATAGATCAGGGCAATGGGAACCTCCTCCTGAAGTTTCAGGCCCAACGTCCAAGTCCAACCCCTCCAACTGCTGAATATCCTAAGGGAGTTGTGCCCTCCTGATAGATGAAACTCCAATGTAACTCGTCCCTGAAGAAATACACCTCCAAATGGCATGAAACTCTCCAAGAATATAGATCAGGCTATGAGAGTCCCGTGGGAGAATTTTCAGAACCAAATCTCAAGCAAATCTCTCTATATCTAAGTTTTTATGAATCACAGGACGTCCCCTATGGCTCCAAGACGTCCCAATCTGCAGATAATTATATGATGATGATAACCCTCCAGAAAAGTCTTCAAACTAACGATCATTCCCCTGCAAACAAAACCCAAATGTTAGAATGGCCCCAGGCCCTCTGGATAAGCTAGATCAAACCTCCCTCTAGATAATGGTGTGCCCTTGTTGGAATCACAAGAACAATATGGCGTGCTACCTTCTGAATCGCTAGATGGAGATGCGTTGAGACTAGAATGGTGTGGAGGAGTCTTTCATCCCTGAGACCAAGATGTGGAACAAGGTGAGTGGATATTTCACCATTGAGTTGCTCACAAGGGGTTTGTACAACAAAACCCCCAAACTGAATGCTTAAGAGCAATAGCAAATGCTAATCCAAAACTAAAATGCCTAATAGGTGCGCCCCAACCTCTTACTTATACTTTTCCTTCTAATTCTTTGTTGAGTTAGGTTAAATCCCAGGGCTAATCTTCAATTCTTTTGTTGAGTTATATTTTACTCCTTAATCCCTTTACTTTCTTAAGTCAACTTAAAAATATATAACTTTAGCCTCATCAACTTCCCCCTTCAGTGGGAGACTATGACCTAGTGGGGGTGCCCAGGCCACTAAGTCTCCTCATCACCTCTCTAAGAGGTGGGGGACATTACAGTCTCCCTTGCTTGAAATTGCTTGTCCTTAATCAATTCGAAACCTGCTTCTCTTACCACGTGTTCCTGCTCCCAGGTGGCATCCTCAATGGGTAAATCCTTCCACCTGATCAAGTGCTCCTTGATGCTTCGGTTTCTGAGCCTCTTCTCTTGGAATTCTAGTACCTCCTCCAGAATCAAAACAAGCTGTCCCTTCTCATCCATGGGGGGTAATACCTCAATAGGCCTGATGTGTTGACTGAGGTATTTCTTAGGGCACAAGTCATGAAAAACGTTGTGAATTCTACTACCCTGTGGAAGCTCCAGCTCATAAGCTACGACCCCTATCCTCTTGCTGACTCTGTAGGGTCCAAAGAAACGTGGCTGCAGTTTCTCTACTCCGCTTCTTTTAATGGAAGCCTACCTATATGGTTGTAGCCTCAAGTAGAATAAATCGCCAACCTCAAAAGTCTAGTCAACTCTGTGCTAGTTTGCTTGGACCTTCTACTGGTTTTGTGCCCTCTGTAGATGATCCTTCAATTCCCTGATAATGTCTTGGCTCTGCTGTATCCAATCCTATACCATTGGTGCCCTTCTGTCACTGAATGCAATCTCTACAAATGACAAAGGATTATAGCTATACAAATCGTTGAATGGTGACATGCCAATAGACATATGTTGGGTGGTGTTGTAGCAATATTCTCCCAAATGCAACCATCTGACCCATTCTTTCTGTTGCCCTGCCACATAGTTTCTGAGATAGACCTCCACCCACTTGTTGACTATCTCTGTCTGTCCATCTGTCTGAGGGTGATAGCTGGTGCTAGGGGTCAAAGCTATACCAACCAACCTGAATAACTCCTACCAGAAAGTACTCATAAACCCGCTATCCCTATCGCTGAAAATGGTCTTGGGTAGGCCGTGCAACCTGAAAATCTCCCTGAAAAATAGTTCGGCCACCTGTGCTGCACTGAAGTTGGTAGCTATGGAAAAGAAGTGTGCAAACTTTGTTAACCTATCCACCACTACAAATATGCAGTCCTTTCCTTGTGTCTTTGGTAGCCTAGTGATGAAATCCATGGATATGCTTTCCCATTTGTGCTATGGAATGGGTAAGGGTTGCAAAATTCCAGCCGAGTGTGTGTGCTCATCCTTGTTTGCCTGACATGCCATACACTCTTTTACGTGCCTAATCACATCCTCCTTGAGCCCTTTCCAAGAGAATCTTTCTCTCACCTGCCGACACGTCTTGCTGATCCCCTGGTGTCTCGCCATTGGTGAGTCATGGCATGCCTGCAATACCTTGGCCTTGGAGGCCGATGCAGAAACCAAGAAGATTCGGTCTTTGTAGTAGATGAGGTCATTAATAACCTTGAAATCTTCATCTTGAACCTATCCTTCCAGTAGTTGGCATGCAAACTAATCCTCTGCATACTCCATCACTAGTTGGTCTTTCCAATCAATTGTTATCCCTGTTATGACAAGGATGGTTGGTCTCCTGGATAAGGCATCAACCACCATGTAATTATTTCCTTTGACAAACTCAATGTCAAAGTCATAGGCCTATATTATGCTTACCCATTTTTGTTGCCTCTCATTCAAGTCCTTCTATTCCAATAAGTATTTGAGACTGTTATGATCTGACTTGAAAACAAACCGAGTACCTACCAAGTATTGTCAGAATTTGGCTAGTGCATGCATGATAGCCAACATTTCTTTATCATAAATGCTATAGAGTAGCTCAGGACCCCAGAGTTTCTGGCTCTCGTAGGCAAGAGGGTGCCTCTTCTGCATTAGTACGACCCCTGTTTCTTCCCTGGATTCATCACACTCCAAGGTAAATGGAATACTAAAATATGGAAGGGCTAAGACTAGGCACGTACTCATCACCTTCTTCATCTTGTCCATCATTTTTTGAGCCTCCTCGTCCCACTTGAATGCTCCCTTCTTAGTCAAATCGGTCAAGGGTGCACACAATTGAGAGAACCCCTTGAAAAAATTCCTGTAATATGAGCACATTCCCAGAAATCCTCTCAATTCTGTGAGTGTCTTAGGAGTGGGCCATTCCATGATGGATTCATTTTTCTCCTAATGCACCTGTACCCCTTTTGCTTTGATAATGTGTCCTAGATAAAGGACCTCTGTCATGCCAAACTCACATTTGGACTCCTTAGCATATAGCGACTGTTCTTCCATAATTGACAAAATCTGGTCCAAATGCCTAAGATGCTCCTCCCATGTCTTGTTGTAGACAATCAAGTCATCAAAGAATACCAACAGGTGCTTCCTTAGCTGCTTGTTGAATACATGGTTCATACATGACTGGAATGTAGCAGGGGCATTGGTTAACCCAAAGGGCATCACCATAAACTCATAATGACTGTAGTGACATCTAAAATCTATTTTTGAGATGTCTTCCCCCCTCATCTTGATTTGATGATAGCCAGAATGAAGGTCAATCTTAGTGAAGTAGACGACCCCATGAAATTCATCCAATAGTTCATCAAACCTTGGTATCTGGTACCTATTTTTGATGGTCTTTTTATTCAAGGCCCTGAAGTCAATGCACATCCTCATAGTGCCATCCTTCTTCTTCACCAACACTACTGAAGAAGCAAAAGGACTACTGCTAGGCCGGATGTGTCCCATGTCCAGAAGTTCCTTCATGGCCTTTTCTATCTCGTCTTTGTACTTCTTGGGATGACTGTATGGTGTGGTGATCACTGGTTTGGCCCCTTCCTCTATCTCAATAATGTACTCAAATCCTCTATCCAGTGGAACCCCCGGAGGAATAGGCCCAAACACCTTGTGGTGTTTGTCATGGATTTCCTTGATTTCTGGAGTGTAATGAACCTTGCCCTGTTCATCCACACGTGTCACAACCCTACAATATTCGGCTGCATATACTATTTCATCCCTCTGGAAGATGGCTTCCATTATCTTTGCCGTGACTACCTTTGAAACATTCGCTATCATGCCCCAAAGCACTACCTTTCATCCACCCTCCTCTGTGAATGACATTTCCATTGTTTAGTAGTTGGTGGTGATAGGACCTAATGTGCTGAGCCACTGAACTCCTAGGATGATGTTGGTATCTGGAAGGTCCATGACATAGATGTCCTATGTCAACTCATGCCTTCCCAAGGTAAGCTTTAGGCCCAAAATATATCTGTCATAGGGCATGGTGCTTCCTCCTGCAACCTCCACTTTGAATCCTTCAAATTCTACTGTGGGTATGTGTCTTCTCTTCAACAATGCTGCATCAATGAAGTTGTGGGAAGCTCCTCCATCAATCAAGACCGAGACACTATGAGCCTGCAAGACCCCCCTCATTCGGAAGGTGTTATACTTGGGCACTCCACTGATAGATGCCAAGGTGGCCATACTATCTTGTCCTGTAATTTGTTCTTCCTCTGCTGCCTCAGTGGTTTCTGCCTCCATGTTCTGTATCTTTCCATTCTCATCTTCTTCTTCGTTATTTGAAGTGACCTCAATGTAATGTACTTGTCCACGTCCCATGCACTTGTGTGAGGGATTCCATGGTTCCTTGAATGTGAAGCAGAGTTGCTTCCTTCTTAGTTCTCTCCTGGTGTTATCATCTATTCTGCCACGACCCCTATCATAATCCTTAGGGTCACGTCCTCCCTGGTTTATTGGAGGCCTTTGATCACTTCCACCATTGTTAAGAGGAGGTCTGGGTATGAATTTTTGTTTAGTAGCTGGACCCAAATCCCTCATCTTCCAAATGGCCTCCTGTAGGTTAGTAGGCTTGAAGGCCTTTACCCAACCCTTCAAGGGTTCCATCAACCCTTCTGTGAAAAGCATCATGAGCCTGGTCGAGGACATATCTTGCACCATCACTTCCAACCTCTGGAATTCATCAATGTATGCCTCAACTGTACCTATTTGCTTGAGTTGGGTGAGCTCCCGAAAATGTAGCTCAGGATCTCCTTGATCAAATCTATCAATGAGCCTCTGAGTGAAATCTGTATAGGATACAATCTGGTTGTGTTCGAGTGTGGTGAGCCCATGATACCACCAGTCGTGGGCCTTGCCATCCAAGTACATAGTGGCAAACTTGATGGCCTCCATCTCTCTCATGGGGTTAAGTTGCAGGTAAGTATCCAGCTTCTGCACCCACGCTTGTACTATCATCTTGGCCGTACCATCAAAGTATGGAATCTCTATCTTCCCCGCCCTTCATTCAAGCTCAAAGCTGCCCCTATGGTTCATCCTAGTCTGGCTTCTGAACCTGAGTTGGAAATACTGGTCTACGAACATCTGTCTTTTAACTCTCATATCCAAGCTGTAGTATTCCTTGGTACTCCTGGCCAATTGTTCCATAAAGTCTTCAACCTGTTCATGTTTCCCTTGCTCATCTATGAATGTGGGCATGTATGGTCTGGGGTTAGCTCTGCTACCTGAGTGTTGGCCTAGCTATTCATCTATGAACACTGGCATGTATGGCCTATGATTGGCCCTGCTACCCATCTATTCATGGGGCATGCCACCTCCTAGACTTCCTTCGGATCCTGGTGCTTTCTCCGGGTTATATCTGACTTCCTCATGGGTTCCACCAGAACCACCAGCCTCCTTATTCCCATATGTATCGGGATCCTTCCCTCAATGGGTTACTTGCATCAGAAGGCCAGTTATCCTAGATTGGTTCTCGTTCATCTTCTGTAGATTCTCGTCAACCTTCTTCAAGGTTTCATAAATTTCGGCCTGTCCCTTCTACTGGTTTCATGATACTCATCCAAATGTTGGACCAAGGTGCTTTCTGTACGGTTCATGTTTTGCTGGAACTTAAAAAATTAGGCTACCAAGAAAGCCAAGCCCTAAGGCTCATGGTCATCCCCTAACCCTTCCATTTCTGCCTCTATTTCAGTACTGTTTTTCTTCCTCCGACCCATAACAATTCCACTGTACTTCTACATGCACCGATCCCTCCATAGGTTTGGAGGATCGAAGCTTTGATACCACTGTAATGATCCCAAGACAAATTTTTCGCTTGGTATCACTAACTAATATTGATTTATTGATGTGCAGGTGTTTATTGAGTTATTAAGTGCATACAAGATTCATCCAACACATGAAGATCATAACACATTCAAGATATAGATGCAAAAGCATTATCTAACCTTTTTATTATGCAGAATCAATACACCAGATCACCGATCTGGCATAAACCTCAAATGACAGTACAAGCAATAGATATGAACTGCTACAAAATGCTCCCGTCAACAAAAAAGAAGCTTCCAAAGCCTGGATAAGGAATGAATACCAATACCCAACAGATCTAGATGTCAAACCCTCCAGCTGAAGAGTGCCACGCTCCAAGTGAAGACTAAAACCCTCAAGAATTTGGCCATGATGGAAGGATGCTCCAAATGATCCCAAACTCGGTCAAATGATAGATTAGGGCAGTGTGAACCTCCTCCTGAAGTTTCAGGCCCAACGTCCAAGTCCAACCCCTCCAACTGCTGAATCTCCTAAGGGAGTTGCGCCCTCCTGAATAGATGAAACCCCAATGCAACTCGTCACTGAAGAAATACACCTCCAAATGGCATGAAACTCTCCAAGAATATAGATCGGGCTATGAGAGTCCCGTGGGAGTAGTTTTAGAACCAAATCTCAAGTAGATCTCTCTAGATTTGAGTTTTTCTGAATCATAGGACGTCCCCTATGGCTCCAAGACGTCACAATCTATAGATAATTATATGATGATGATAACCCTCCTAAAAAGTATTCAAACTAACGATCATGCCCCTGCAAATAAAACCCAAATGTCGAAATGGCCCTAGGCCCTCTGGATAAGCTGGATCTAACCTCCCTCTAGATAATGGTGTGCCCTTGCTGGAATCATAAGAATAATATGACCTGCTACCTTCTGAAGCGCTAGATGGAGATGAGCTAAGACTAGAATGGTGTGGAGGAGTCTTTCATACTCAAGACCAACCTGTGGAACAAGGTGAGTGGATATTTCACCACTGATTTGTTCACAAGGGTTTGTACAACAAAACCCCCAAACTGAATGCTCAAGAGTAATAGTAAATGCTAATCCAAAACTAGAATGCCTAATAGGTGCGCCCCAGCCTCTTACTTATACTTTTCCTTCTAATTCTCTGTTGAGTTAGGTTAACTCCTAGGGTTAATATTATATTCTTCTATTGAGTTATCTTTTACTCCTTAATCCCTTTCCTTTCTTATGTCAACTTAAAAATATAACTTTAGCCTCATCGACTTCTCCCTTCAGTGTGAGACTATGACCTAGTGGGGGTGCCCAGGCCACTGAGTCTGATCATCACCTCTCTAAGAGGTGGGGGACATTACATTATAATAGATGCCCCCTAATGTGTGAGGTCAGAAGAACATATGATGGCCAAAATACATTACCAATCTTTACTGATGTGCCAAATGGGTGCCCTGTCGCATCCATCATGACCGATGGGGAAGGAAGTATGCATAGATCGTCGAAGTAAGTTGTGCAGAATGATGAAACATGAAAAATATCAACCTTGTGGTGATTGGATATAAACTTGATATCGCCTTGAGGGGGCGGGTAATCGAAGGTACCCATCAAATATGGGAAAAAATCAACCCCTACGTTGACTACACCTGGTTGAGGATTATCAATCATCGGGACCGTGGATGCCCCCAATGAAGGTTCAGGTTTGGAGAAAGACAATTGATCGATGGTCACTATCCGACCCTCGTGTGGGAACAACAAGACCAAAAAAACTGTAGCAACCACAACTTGCATGGCATAAGTCCAACTCCTTCCTAACAAGAGGTTATAGTCGAGGGGCGCATCGACTACCTCTACCTCGACACACACGGTCTTCCCTCCTAACTGCACGGGGAAAGAGGGAATGATGCCATGTAGTCAGAATGAATGATCGTCAAAAGTAGTGAGGAGAATAGGTGACAAGGAAAAAATGGGTTGGCCAACGACCTTCCAACATGCCAATGACATAACGCATGTTGAGGCTCCCTCATCAACCACTGTGCGGAAGATATTCCGAGTAAAATTTTTTGTGGGATAAGCCACTACTATTTGAAACTCTATTTGGTAAGGCATATGAGGTTTTAGGTCGGTTGTATTCAGCATGATTGTACCCCGATTACAAGTCTCGGTAGATCCTAAATAGGTTAACAAGGATTTCCTCTGGGAAGGGAAACTTTGGAGGACCTCCAAAGTGGACATCGCACAAGGGGTTTGTGATAAATCTTCAACCACAGAATAGTTCTGGGCGGCCCTTGCATTTGGGTTGTGAGAATATTTTTTGAATGCACCTTTGGGGATGCGTTTCATTGTTTCTCCCAATGTCTTCTCAATCTGTAGAGGAAGAGATGGGAGTTTGACTTCTTTTCCCTTCTCAGAAGTGCTTGGTTTTCTATATTCATGTGCTCTAGTTGATATAAAAGCATCACCCTTCACCATATATACATTCGTGGATGCAGGTTTGTTTGAAGACGGAGAGGGTCCTTGGATGCCCCCTTCCATGCTTGCAGAGGCTTGGGTTAGATTTTTCCCATGTTGAAATGGATTGGTTAACACAACAGGCTGTTGTTGGATCACAAAATTTTGGGCTTCTACAAGCCGAGGACATAGATGGGTCGGGTGGTATTCCATGCATAAGTTGCATGGATACCTCGCCTTCCGTTTCTCAGTGTTGTCCCCGCTAGAATTATCGGTAGGTTTTTTATCCCCCTTACCCTTCTTTCATTTTTTTTTCTTTCCCTCAGGCTGCTGGGTGGCCTTTGGATTAGTTGATTTCACTATGTGTACATCTGATGTTTTGGTAGGGGGGGTAGCCAAAGCAGTAGTTTGGCTGGCCGCTGTGTGTTGTATAGACAACTGCTGAAACTGCTTCGTCAATTGCTCAGCGAGCTTTGTTTGTTCTGAACCAACAATACCATTGGTATGTGGTATAGATCTTTGTTTGGTGTTATCAAGTATTGAGCGTGGCACATTTGTCAAGATATCATATAATAAACTGGACTGAGAATAGATTAGCTCAAGTTGTTGAGCTCTCATGATGGCGTCTTCTTCGGAAAATACTCCCGCTGTCGTGACATATTTGGACAACTGTGGGACCAAAGACTTAAGGAACCATTCAAGAAGGAATGCTGGTGGCACTGGTACCTTAATTAAACTCTTTTGGCGTCTCCATTCTCGGATGTGATTAGAGATATGGTCCTCTTTTGTTTGTGAGAAATTGGCCAACAATTCGTTGCCAGGGTCGTATCTCACAGGTAACTAGAAATTGTTTAGGAAAGCCATCGCCAGTTTGCTGAAGGAAGAGTATCTTGAGAAATCGAGCTCAATGTACCATTTCACGACACTCCCAATGAGAGTACATTGAAACAATCGCAACTGTACAGAGTTGTATTTCAATGAGTTAGATGAGCACCAAAGATGGAAGGTAGTCACATGATCTCTTGGATCTTCGTCAGGCTTGGCTTTGAACTTTGGGATGTCTGAAGGCAACCTCATCAACATAGAAGGTCAACGCGGATCATGAAAAATAGGGTCATTCAACAACCTTGTCAAGTCTGGAAAATGCAAGGTTGCCAGGAAGGGTAGTTTGGGTTGTTGGTGATAACCTGGGAAAAAGGGGCCTGGAGTTTGACTGGTACCAGGTTTCCAGGAAACGTTCGACTGCTGGCCTGGGTTATGGTAAAAACCATGGCCATGGCTAGCATATGGATTTTGCGTGTGAGGAGACATCATCAGTTGATTTCCAAAATAGGACATAGATGGTTGGGCATGGATTATATTCGAAGGACTTTGGGAAGGATTGCCCCATGTCGGTCCCATGGGGATAGGCATAGGGCTTTGTCCAGGGTTCCATTGATTGTGAAAAGAAATACCCCAGATAGAAATTCCCGACGAGGGAACAGATCCCTTCCAATAATTCCAAATCCCTGATGTGGAAGAAGTTCCTGGGTGTGCCCCTTATGCAGGAATAGTACCCTGCATAGGAATAGGTGGTTCGAAACTGGGGTTGCCCCCAGTTGGGAAAGTAGCTGATGAGAAGGCGTTGTTACCAAACACACCAAACAAAGAAAATGGTGTTGAACCTATCAGCATATTATGTGAAGGTGGTCCTTGAATCCCCGCTCCAAATAAACTGTGGTGTGTAGGTGGCTTGGCGGATTGCTGATGCAAGCCACCAAGTGAAGGGGACGAAGGAGGTATATGACCTCCCTCATAAGGGAAAGTTTTAAAAGGAGTAGGAGTGCCCCCCATGTGTCCTTGCAGAGGATCATTAGAGATCCCTACCCCCAAACCTGAAGTCTGTGAAGTGGAGTAGGAAAGTACAAGACTTGTACCTGAACTAGGCATCCCATATGAGAACGGAGGGCCTGTCGCACTAGGTGTGAAAGGGGTTGCGGCTGCCGCCAGAGACGGGATCGTACCACTGTGTGATGTAGAGGTGGTTGAGACCATGGTGTCTTGGACCAATGACGGTGGGTTAGGAGGTGGAAACTCTCTTGTGGTGACAACCGTAGTGGGAGTTGAAGAATTCCTAGAAGGAGTAATAACATTCGTTTCCATTGTTGTGTGCGACACTGTCTGGAACTTGTAAAGATGAATCAATATGATGGTGGGTGTTGAACGATCAGTGATGGAGGTTTCAAGTGGACCAAGAGATTTTTCTTCAAATTCTAAGACATTTGATTCCTCCATATGTTGGTCGGGCACAACTTCTTATGATCTAGTCACTTCAAAAGACCCTTGTTGGTCTAGCTTTCGCCTTAGTGGTGGTGGGGGTGGCTCCAGTGTAATTGGTGATAGGCCTTGAAGCCTTCATGACCGGTGGAGCTTTTGATCCTCCACTGTGTGAGAAGATCAAAAACACACTAGGGTAGTCTAACCGTTCAAAAACAACACACACTAAAAAAGTCCCTATAAGATAAGACAGACAAACACTAAATTAATTGGAAGAATAGTTACAACAACCAACACTAGAGAAACTTACCGGTGCAAGTGAAACTCGAACACGGAAGCACCCTCTAGGTATAATCTACAATGCATGGCCCGATGTCTATCCTAGGTACCATGGTATACCCCCGCAGTGACCTATGTATGTCCCTAAAAAATATAGGCAACTAGGTTGCCAGCGCACGAACAGTCACCAGGCGGGTACAGTCGAAAGTCGGGTAGACCACAATGAGAAGGGTATCGAGCCTGAAACCTATCAAGGGTATCGAAATAAAGTGGTATGGAACACAAATGAGGACCTCAAACAGATTAGAGACCCACAAAGCTTCGTGGCAAAAGCAATCGACGAAATCCCAAGACAAGCCCTCTATATGTGTTCTCCACTATGATTGGTCCAACTTTGGAGGGGTTATCTCCGCTACCTTTTTGCACACGACCTCATGTTTATCCCCTGTGTTATAGGGGGTCATGGATAACTTTCACGATACTATACTTGGACACTCCATAACTCAGACTCCAATGTTTGATTTTAATGGCCTTGAAGAGTTTCCTCTCCAACCTAATCCAAGGCCCTAATCTTGAACTAGTTGGTTAACCCTACAAACATAAAAGTCTAATAAATTTTAGATTTAGTGTTAATTTTATGGCTTGTCTTATGTTAAAGGGTATCAAAGTGAAACTGATGATGTTTGAAAGATGAAAATAAAAATGAACAAAAACCTTCACTTAATGCAAATTTTCAACAACTTTTCATTTTTTAAGTTTTCTAAGATCTTTTGAATCAACAAACTTAAAAAAGGATTTCACTCGATTACGAGCTACTTATGAACTAAGAAAACTGTCAAGAACTTATGAAAGAAAATACTTTTCCCTGGTTACTAATGCAAAACAACACTTTTCAACCAAACAAAGAAAAATAAAGTTTTTTTTTTTTTTTGAATGCTCACAAAGCAAAAAGGAAAAATATCAACAAGTCAAAAACCAAGAAAAAATTTCTGGCCTAATCGCAGATCGAAAAGAATCACTTCAAGAAATCACACACTAGCAACTTAAAAAGGGACTCTCACACTTGTCTAAAAACCCTAAAGAAAATTTTGATGAAAACTTTTAAATGAAAAAAGAAAGCTATGGCTGAGATCAAACCTAAGCTACTGACTGCCAGGACAAAGATTCAAAAACCTGAGAGGAATAACTCTTGTCAAGGGAAAATATGACTGCCTCACCCTCAACAAAACTATCCTACACAAGCACACTACTGACAATTCAACAACAAGCGTGTGCATGTGAGATGTGTAGAGACAAAGGGCGTGTACACACGTGTTGGCCTTATACAGGCCGCATGTATATCTAAAAATCTGAAACAAATAAAAACAGACAATCCAAACCAAGAAGAGACCACTGATATTGAGAACCAGGATCTCTTAAAGGCTTAGACACTTTCTTTAACCGAAAAAAGAAAACAATGTAAGGAAAAAATTCGTAAAACAAACCAATCTGTGATGAACCCTAAGCTATAAACTGCAAACAACCAAGACAGTAAAGAGTTCTAGAAAACCCCTGAGAATGACTGATTCTGACAGGGAAGAGGATGAATGCCTCAAATATTTTCTGGAATCATACACGCTACTGTTACTTCTTCATCTAGCGTTTACACGTGGGCTGTAATAAAGTAAGGCACGGGTACACATGTGCAGACCTTATGCAGGCCACGTGTACCTCTGTGGGTCTCTAAAAATTTTTTACAGTCGAGCAAAGAAACATAGATAGCTAGTATGGAAGACCAAAATCTCTGTCAGCTCAAACTTTGCAGAAACTCCAAAGAATAGGAAAGAAAACCAGTCTTTTTTAATACCTAAAAATATTCCCAGGAACCTTAGAGACTTCCCCAGTATGGTCACCAATTCTGTTGTGGTGGGAAATCCCCTTACAGACTAGCATTTAGGGTTATATTATGCCTGCAGATAAGACTGTAAGAATCCTACTTTCTACCTTCATCCCAGACCTAATCCCCATTTATTTCAAGCAAATACATGGTTAAATGAACATACCTTGTTCTGGACGTTTGATGTCGATCCTTCTTTATGCTTGATCGCTTGTTGGCAACTATCCTCTCAAGATTGACCTGCGTACAAAACAAGCAACAAACTCTACATGCATTTGTTCTATAGATTAATGGGTTAGAGATTCAAACATATATTCACTAAAATATGAATCAGTTCTTCATATATTCACTAAACTATAAAGAAATGATTCAAACATAAAGGGAAAAGCATTTCTTTATTATTAACTTTAATGAATCAACTTACAATGTCGAGACCCCGGCCACTGCTCTGCGAACCTGATCCTGGGCTCCTCTTCAAATGTCCTCCAATTTCTTTGCTTTGTATCTCTCTTTGCACAAGGATGGCTAAAGGGTTGGGACAACGGGAGTGTGCAATTGGGTAGAGTTTCTTTACTCTTATTCTCCTCTTCCAAATAGGACCCCTAACCCTTCTTTTATAGGCTAGAAGAAGCTAGGTATTTGGGAAAACCCTCGGGCATGCATGGCTGGAAGATTCAATTAAATCACCCAAAGTTGTGTGTTCCATCGACAACTTTCCTTTTTTTGTGCTTCTGGAGGTCCACACAAGCTGTAGTGGGCCAGCTAGTGTGGACACTATAGATCCATGCGGGCTATAGTGGGTTAGCTAGCGTGGACTTTTAAAAATGGAGTTTTTAGAAGAGTTGTTCAGTAGTGTTTTGGCAAAGAAGGAATCTGAGATGGACGGATGCCAGGTAAGCATGTATGTTGCAAATTAGGGTTATAACAAACATGGGGAGGGAAGATCTTGCACCGTGTTCGAAAAAACAAATCAAGGTCGGTCAATTAAGTTTCTGGCCTCGTCTGCAGTCTTGAAATCCGAAGCGTTTTCTTGAGAAAACAGTTGCACCTTTTCAGATTCTTTACTTGTCTTCGCAAGGCCGCATTCCTCTTTATCTTCATTTGTGGATTGGCTAGAGCTGCATGGACATTTTCCATGGCCAATCCACATTCATTGAGGTGCTTCGAAATTCTCTCCTCTGACATTCTTTGTGCTTCGTGCAGTTGGATGATCATGTCTTGCACTTTTATGAGTTGCCTCTTGAGCCAAGTCACATTCCCTTCTTGACCCTGTGACATTGATGTATCGATAGCCGTTTCCACTAACTTCTTTCTCAAATCTCTGTTCTCCTAGTATAACTCAACAATAATGATTTGCACTTTCTTTAGCTACTCTAACGGCTCACAAATATCCATGTCTTCAATGTCCGACCTTTTCCTCCTGGAAAATATTTCTTGCTTCGAACCTTCGACAGGTTCCAGCCGAATAGCACACATGAGTAATTCCTCAACGATTGATTTTGCGCATGGCTCGTTCAGAGCTTGGGCCTTCCCAATCTCACTTTTCTTCCTTGGCCTGCCCCTTTTCTGGGGTATCAACTATTGGCGGGGAAAGGATTCCAATGTCTTTCCTTTCTCTACAACCCTTCCTATTTCTTCCTCTGCACTGTGTGATTTTTATTTTCCTATGGGTAGAGGGGGATCTCCTTTGGGGTCCCTGGGAATGTCAGATGCAAGTAGAAACGAATCCTATCTCTTTCCCAATTCTCTCAATTCCTCAACTATCAACAATTTGATTAGTGAGATATGAGATAAGTTCTTCATCAGCTAGTTTTATTAAGCTTGGATGCTGTCTACCATTCATCAGAGGCTTTGGTGTAAGAGGAAAGGAAATTTCAATGGTCTCCTTCTTGTGAAATGCATCAAAAATATGATGTGATGTGGGTGTATTTTGTCAGACCTTCTTTCACAAGTGAAATACTTTCTAGTCACCCTCAGGAGTTTCTGAAAAGGCTCTTGTAGATATCAACTTGGAACGACCGTTTCAACTTTCCCATTTACGCAGTTTGGTTTGATGAATTCCTCGTAGCATAGCACATACAATGGCATGCCCTTAGACCACCTTTCACCACGCGGAGGGATATCCATCGCAAATGACATAGTTTCCTCCGTCACGTGGAATGTGGTTCTTGCAATTACTGCGTGGAACTCGTTGAATCTGAGCACGAACTATTCCCCCAGTTTCATGTTGAATCCTTGGATTTTCTTGAAATAAAGCATGCATCTGACTTGTTCGAAATACTCTCTGACATTCGGATCTTTGTTTACCAATGCCAAGTTTTGAGGCTTGGACCCCACAGTTCTTCCACTTTGTGCCCCTTTCCTTATGTTCTGATATGTCTCCATGATGCAGTGCGTGTTTGTTCCGCGTGTGCGGTAGTGAATATTCCACCCCTTTCGGACGAGGAATAGATAAATATATTCTTTTAGCCCAGACTTGTTAGAGGGGCAGTAGTGGAACTTCCCGTGATAAGCAAGGATGATTTTGGGAATTCACTACACAGGCCCCCCAACACCACAAAGGCTCTTGGTGCGGGGACAGGTATATTCTATGACAATGATGATGATAGGATCATCGCAGTAGGGGAGCACGAAAGAGAATTTGGACGTGACGAGAAATCTAAGGATGAGGGAATGATTGTGAGAGGAATTATCGTTTGAAAGACTAACTGGTGACCAAATTCAACTGGCTCCAAACCATGATTTAAGATGTAACAAACGTGACACTCTTGACCGACCTAGTTTGTGACATAGCTGATGGAAATCAACTTTCCCGTAGTGAGAAACTCAGGGCTTGCAGAAAATATTACAGAATCGACTGGTGAATAGAATACATGCAGAGCAACTGGCATTTATAACTGGATCGGTGGGGGATGTAATCATGAAAGGGAACACTGAATCCATGGTGATGAGAAGTTTTGAAGCAGGCTGAATATTTGCGTAACACATTTGCATGACGAGTACAATTCAGAGTGTGTAAAGTACTGGTGATAAGAGCTTCATAGTATACATGATATAAGTGACATTATTTATTATCCTTTATGACTTCATAATGAGCTGATGATGGTCGTTATATCCAATGAAGTGACTCTAATCATAACAACTTGCTTCGACCTTTGGCACGTAAGACCTCCTCTTCTGACATGACCTACCCTTTTGGGAAAAGACCTTTGTCATTTACACATGTTTGGTTCTGACGTCCATTCCCGACTCTAAGGGCCAAACCGTCCACTTGCTGAATTTGAACCATTTGTTGTTTGGTACCTAACCTCACATGATTTGAAACATGGACAATGACTCGACTAAGATTGACTCTAATTGAAAAGTGATGGTGCTAACAACTGGCTTCAATGGGGATGTTATCCTCCCAGTGAGGTGGAAAACAACAACAAACCAGGTGCCTGACCATTGGGCCTTATTTGACTTCGAGACTCTAAAACAATGAAAAAAATTACCCTAGACCTACTTGACATGGTTACGATTAGACTCAACATAAACTTAGGGCCTTCAGTGAGAGCTTCAATTTCCTGCTGACATACTGATTCAAAATTCCTTCTTTGAAAACAAGAAAAATGAATATTTACAATGACATGAAAAACTAAATAGACTTTACTAGACCAAATAGTGTTTGAGTAACCTGCCATTTACAGGCCCCCCACCAGTGAGCTCTCTGTTAATCTCTTCTAGCAGATATGCATTATTTCCGTGGTACGTGATGATTCTAAAAGGTCCCATCCAAACATGATCGAATTTTCCATGCTTCCCCTTGTCTTCGTTCCCCGTGTCCCACTTCAACACTAGATCATTCACCTTGAAGTCCTCCTTCTTAGAGTGCTTGTCGAAAATTTTCTTCATCATGTCATGGTGAAGTTGTGATCGGTTGAAAACATGCTCCCTCATCTTCTGCACGTGAATTAACTGATTTATCCTCCTCTGAGCGTCATCTGGATCGACCTCTTTCTGTTTGTAGCAACTTCCTGACGGACAATTCCAATGAGGTAGGGAAAATTGCGTCTGCGCCATATACAATTTGGGATGGTGATGTGGAGATGGACTTCTTGGTAGTGACTCTGCCAACCCACAATGCGTAGATAAGATTCTTGTGCCATGCCTTCTTGTTTTCCTGTAGGAGCCTTTTAATAATCATGGTTATTTGGATGATTCCACTCATCCATTACCTTGTGGGTAATAAGCTGTAGAATGTCCCAGGGTTATATTGTAATCGTCACAAACATTATCCATTTTTTTGGACTTAAATGCTGCTACGTTAACCATGATGATGTTGATAGGGCACCCGAACATAGACAATATGTTGGTCTCCAAAATTTGAATGACGATCGTGTCAGTATCCTACCTCATTGGGACTGCTTCAATCCATTTGGTGAAGTAATCCATAGCCATAAGTATCCATCTGTGCTACGCTAAAGATGGTGGATGAATCGCTCCTATAAAGTCCAGGCTCCATTTCATGAACGATGCTTTGATAGAGATTGGTTTCAATGACAGGGGTTGTATCTTTCTCCTTCCATCGAATATCTGGCACTCGTGGCAACTGGAAAATTCTTTGTATACGTTTGCGAAAATGATGGGCCAATAATAACCCGTCCTCAAAATTTTATGTGCGGTGGTTTCCCAATAGTGATTCCCTTCTCAATCACCTTTGTGTACTTCCTCGATAAATTGTTCTATGACATCCTATAGTAAGCAACTAAAAAATATCCCTCCCGTGTCTTTCCAATACAAAGAGTTATCTAAGATGTAGAACTTAGCAACATTCAACTTTAAAAACTTGGCCTTGGTATTATTTAAACCTGGAGGGGCTTGCATATTTTTCAACACATAAATGATGTCCATGTACCAAGTTGAATCGATGAATTTCCGAGACACCTGCGGGGTTTCTTCTTTTTGAGGGTTCTCCGATAGATCAAAAATGAATTTTATTCCCAAAACATTGCAGTTCGACTACGCCATCAAGTTTGCAAGCCCCTGACCCTTAATAAGATTTGTGGGATTGATTTTGAGTTCATATTCCAGCATGACTGTGATCCACTTACCTCTTCTCCCCTCAGGGCCAGACTGAGGGATGATGTATTTGACTGAATTGATGGGTACATAAGCAATAACGCGAGAATGCAATATATAAGTCCTGAACTACTTAAGGGATTTCACTAAGGCATATGATTTTTTTCCATGATATCATACCTCAGTGGGGAGTCTCTCAACATCCTATTGAAGTAGGTTATAGTATTTTCAAAATTCTGTTCGTCCTTCTATAATAGTGTGCCAATGATGATGTGCTCTGAGGTGAAGGAGAACCAGACAAAATCCTTTATGAAATCTGGGCTGACCAACACATGAGATTTGGTCAACACTACCTTGATGTATTCAAATGACCTCCTGGATTTGGGGCTCCATTTGATGTCATTACCCTTTTTGAGCATGCCTGTGATACGTTTTATAATTTCACCTAGATTCGGGATGAATCTTCTCAAGAAATTCACCCTTCTCAGGAAGGAATGCACCTCCTTCTTGCTCTGAGAAGTGTTGATCTTCATAATTCCTTCGACCAAGCTGGGATATATATTTATACCTTCCTTTGAGATGATGTGCCCCAAAAACCTCCCTTATTGCATTCCTAAATGTGTTTTTTTTTGGATTCAAAGATATGCCAAAATTTATGCGTTTCTGGAAGACCTTCTTTAGATACTCAAGATGTTGTTCGTCAGAGTCGGAATACACTGTGATGTCGTCTAGGTAGATAATGATAATTTTTTCCTTTTCCTCATAATATGCTATATCTACATCCCTCTAGTAAGTATCTCCAACGTTCATAAGACCGAACAAAATTTTCACATACATGAACATACCCCATGGTGTCGTGAAATATGTCTTTTCCTAGTCATCCGGGTGTACCATGATCCGATTGTAGCTTGAAAAACCATCCAGCATAGACATCTTCTGGGATCCAACTACCTTGTACAGGATGTAGTCCATCTTGGGAAGAAGGTATTTGTCTTTGAGGGATACTCTTTTCAAGTTCTGAAAACCCACACATAACCTTATTTCACCACTCTTCTTCCTTACAGGTACAAGGTTGGAAACCCATTTCGAGAATCTTAGATAAACAATAATTTTGGCTTCAAAAACTTTCTTTACCTCTTTCTCAATTAGCGACAACAGTAGGGGATTGTTCCATCTTATCTTTTTCCTGAAAGTATTTTGATCTTCTTTGAGAGGAATGATGTGATGAATCACTCTAGTGTCATAGACTTTTAGGTCCTCTTAACTCCAGGAGATATTGTCAGGAAAGTCTTTCATGAGTTTGATGTATCTCTGCTTGATCTCCGTACTGAGCATCTTTGATAATTTGATTATCCTAGGATTCTCCTGGGTCCCGATGTTGCAGTCCTAGACATCCTCATCATTCACAATGATCTTGGGATTTTTGGCTACATCATTTTCATCAAACATCTTTTCTAACAGAATCAATCCCTTTGGGATGATATTATTTTTTAGCTGCACTATGTCCCTTCCATCTATCTGGTTCTGAAAGGGGTCATTGTTACCACGCACAACTACATTTCCATATTCGTTGCAAAAACACTCATCATCGATGTTCACATTAGCGACCTCGTCACTCATTTGGAGAAATCTCCACCTGTTTGTCATCTTCAAACACCTGCCAATACTTGATATTATCGGGTACCATCGACCTGTGTTTGAATTCGATCTCATACTTTCTATTGGGGAAAATTGGGATTTTAAAAATTGAAGCCGAGGTGGCCAGGGCATCCACAATTTGATTCCACCCCCTTGGGATTGTCGAAATATTATACACTGAGAATTATTCAAGGAGGTCCAACACTAGATTCCTATATGTTCTCAATCTGGGGTGCTTGGACTGGTATATACCTTTCATGTGATTTATGACGAGATCAAAGTCTCCACGCACCGCTATCCTCTTTGTGCCCAATTATTTCAATTTTCTCAGACCCAAATTCAATGCCTCATACTCAACCATGTTATTTGTGCAATCAAAGGCGAGTTTGTAAGAGAAGAGTTTTGATCCCACCTTGGGAGGGTTTATCCATACAATGACCCCTTCTCCCTTCTTGATGATGGCTCTGTTGAAGCTCATGTTCCACATTTCGTTCTTCACGTGGTTTCTCAATTTTGCACACTCTTCTACTCGACGCATGGCCTTATCCTCAACAGTCATGACAACGGTCGATTCCTCCCCTTCAAAGCTCAGGTCATTGTAAAATATTGAGGAGTCAATCTTGGTGTCGACATAGTAGATAAGATGGTTGTTCGGATGGGTTTTTCTACTCACAATGTACTTTAGCATCACCTCTCTGTACAACCGTCTCTCTTGGCCAAAAACTTGGATAGTGGCATACGACATATCCATCTGCAGGGTCCCCTTCAGTTTCGCGGACCACAACCTAGATAATAGCATGCCGAATTTAGGGGGTATATCGGCCACAACCACGTCCATAACTACATTCTTAGAATGGATTTGGGACAAAGACACAGCCAAATATTTGAAAAGAACTAGAAATTTCACTTTCCTCAAGTCGAAGGAGAAAAGATCCTTATAGGGTTTGGTGATGTCCAAACCTAACTCGTCCATGACCACTTTTGGCATGAGATTGTGTGACGCTCCCAAATCCAGCATGGCGTTATGAAAATCTATGTCATGGATTTTGAGGCTGACGTAGAAAGGGGGAATATCCTCAGTGTCTCTTGTGTCTTCCACGCACGAACCAAACAAAATAGCAGGGTGGTCATCTTGGACGTTCAGGGTGTCGGGGGTCTCTTCCATGTTTAAAATTTTAATAATATGATATCGATACTCTCCTTTCTTGATGAGATAGTTGAAAGGGATGAGGATTTTAATTTTAGACANGGGGGGGGGGGATTTATCTACCTCTTTGACACTCATCTCCCGGCTTGTTTCTGGCACTTTCTTTAAAGCCTCCTCTTTTGACTTTCCCTTTTTCATCGCGTCATTAGATGGGTTGTCTTTATTTGGGTGGCTCATGAAAGGGGTGTGTTGCACCTCTTTAGTCACCTTAGTGAGAAAAATAGAGGTGCTTCCAAGCTCAGTTGGGTTTGCTGAGCAAGACAACTGCAAGGAAAAGAGTTAGGGAATGAAAATAAAAGACTATAATTAATAATTAAACTAAGAAATGAAATAACAACTAAACTCATGAGCATAGGGACATAGAAACAAAAAGAACCATACGACCCATGTCACCAATGTTGAGGCTGATCTATTAGTGAAACAATACACCAAGAAGAAAGGGGACTATGAGTCCCTTCTTCCTCCAAGGGAGGGCTCTTGGACCCCCACTAGCTAGCTCTTCTTACAACAAATACAAAATGGAAAATGATGAAAGAACTCTTTACAAATCCACTCAATGGGTGAGATGGATTGTGCAATGCAATGGTGCAAATATGCTCTTGACAAGGATAGAGTCCTCAAGAGAATAAAGGCATCATAACATTACTTTGAATTCCTTGAAAAATGAGGTGCATCCATGCCCTTTTTATAGCATTCCTTTGGGTTATTGTTTAACTGCTTTGTAGTGTGAAAAAAGGCCAATTAGGGCATTCCTAAGTCTTTGACCAACCCACCAGTCGGATCCAGTCCAGATTTGAGGGTCAAATCGGCTTGGGAGATGAACCATAAGTGGGTGGGAGGTTGACCACTCTCATAAATGCGCCATTTAGCAGGTGTGCAGTTTTTTGCGATAACAGTCGCGCATCGTGCACATGTGCATGATTTCTGCATTCCTGTTTTGCGCATGTGCGCGCGCACCCAATGTTTGCATAACGCTCTTCAATTTTTCACTACTTTGTATAGTTTTTTACCTTTTTATGAATGCTTTGGTATTAATTCAGGTCCATGGATGACTTCATCACTGTTTGACAATGTTGAGTTCTTATAACCATGTGTGGACGAAATTTCAGTGATAACATGGTGTTCACTTTAGGTTCCTTTGTGGGATTCATCTACTAAGGTTCTGAAGATGCCTTTCTTCTCCTAAGGTTGTAATTCTTTTGAAATTGCATGATGGCATGTGATATCCTTTCTTGAATTCCTCTATCTCTGAAGACAATATGTCATCAGTCTCAAGCATAATACCAACATTTTCATCCATGAATTGGTCATGTTCTCCCTTCGTCAAGAACATGTGCATTTCTGTGTCATCGTAGAAATGAATTTGATCTTGGATCATCAAATCGAAATATTCATTCGCGCAATTGTTTTGGAACAAAAGCCTTATTTGTTGATCACCCTAGTCTCTCTATTCCCTCTGTCTGATCTTCAGGACTAGACCCCTTCTAAAGTCTTGATTTCTGGGTTGGAAATCATTTTTTTCTCAGTTGGTGGGATTGATTTCCATGGAAATACTTTCCATCATCTTCTCCATAGTCTTCATCATTAAATCAAACTTGTCATCTGACAATCGAGAAGTCGAGGGCTATGCATATCCTTTGGGATTCTTTCCATTTCTATCGAAGTTTTGTTTGATCTTCCATGACACCATAAGATTTACTTTGACTTCGATCGTGTCACTCATGATGGCGCATATATTAGCAGATCTCCTCTCCCTCAAAAACAAGGTGAAATCGATGTCAAAAGAGTCAGCGTATGAGAGCTAAGTATCTCTTAGAGGCTTCTTGACTCTCACAGGGATTGAGTTCTATACCTTCATGAAATGAGCCGATAACTCTTGCACCATCTCCTATGACGCTCTCTTCATATTTTTGTACTGTGTTATTAGGTGCAAAGGATTCTTTTTGTCTCCCCATCTGGCAAGGAACAATGTTTCAAATGTTGCGAAGTTGGGAATGCTTGCTACTTGAAGGGCCTTAAACCATTTCCTAACCTCCCCTAAGAGACTCTATGCAAACAAACTCATCTTCGAATCCTAATGATATACTTATTCTATATCAACAAAATCATTGAACCAATCCAAGTGCTTTTGGACAGAGGTGTTTCCATCAGAATCATATAGCTTGATCCTCTGGTTATAGTTCTAGGGAAAACCATACAGTTGGGATGGTAGGGAAATTGGGGCGAATATGGCAACCATTTTTCTAGGGGGGTTTGGTATTTGTAGAATGTTCTGAGCTTGGACTATGGTAGCTTGTAGGATTTTTTTTTGTATTAGAGATCGAATCCTCTTCTCATCAAAGACTATATCATCCAAGTTGATCTCTGATTTAGACATGAATAGGGTTTGTTTGAACAGGGTGTCGAAATAAAGGTCTTCAATTATTTGTACACCATCTTTGGGTAAGGATAAGTTTCTTTCTAGGTAATAGAATGAGCTTGGAACCTGATCCCTTGCCCTGCGCATAATTTTCTCGGGATCATACATAGGTGCTATAGGGTCTGGGTCAGGATTGGCTCTGGTATAAAGTGTCTTTGGAGCTAGGATTTATGAGTCACGCTACTCTATGAAACTAGTCTCTTTTACTGGATTCTCGAGGGTAAAGGTTTCATCCAATATAGGCGTTTGGCCCACTATTACCCTCAGGAGTCAAAACTATAGCTTTAGTCATTCTCCTAGGGAAAATTTCATTCACTTATGTCCTTGGAAACGACGCCAAAATGTTAGCACTCTGTGAAACTTGTTTGGTTGAGAAAATGAATGACATAGGTAACCTACAAACCAACTTTAAGGCCAAAAAATATCCTTTCTGACCCAGAGAGGGTTCTATCAGAGAATTTGTCTCTATACAGGTTGTGGATTTGAATAGTCTACTAGATTTAAGATGTTCGTACAATATTTATGGTTTTATTGGAAAGAGAATCCAAAACCCTGGGCCATGGAGTCAAATTCCAGAAAACAAAAGAAAGAAATGAATTGGAAATGAAAAATCGAGAGGATAAAGGCTAAGTAGGAAATGGTATTTCAGTTTAAAGTCATTGTGTGTGGTGAGTGAAAATACATAAATTGACTCAGAGCACCGCTGGAGATGAATTTTGAATTAACTGAGAAGAAAACACAATCGTCTAAATGGAGAAAGTCTAGAGAATCACATAGTGAATTCTAGATAGGTAAAGCGTTCCCATTTATACAAAAACAAATATATGAATATAAATAAAACAAGAAGAACATACGTAAGAGAGGTCACAATACATCAAACCACTACCATTAGAATCTTTTCATCAAAGTTTCAGGGCCTTGGCATTAAACTTCAATTGGTTTTGGATGTTACATTCAATAATCATTGTCTACATTTCTTTGCCAACCAACCTGGCTTACATTGACAAGATGCAATATATAGAAAAAGATGTGCCTCTTGGGCTGCCTTGTCCCCCAACTACCATCCCTAGAAATTAGGATCTAATTATTCCCTAGATGGAACTTTACTAAGAATAGAAACTCGACTATACCCAATCATACAATAACCAACGCCTTTACCATAAGAGTTTGGACATCAGTAAGATTCCATATTTAAGAAGTTACACATCGGTGATTTTCATTTGAAAGGTTATCAAGATGATCAAGTGATTTTCCAGACTCCCACAACCTAGTGTAATGACTTTGATTGCTGCCGTGCGATCATTGCGTAGGTGTGCATGTGGCGGGTAATCATGAACTGTCATTGACATTTCCAACATGACAACACCAGTCAGGGGACAACACCATTCTTCAAACCTGTTGTGTGCTCATCCTACACTTGTCCTTCATGATAGGTGGGTTTCCATCATTTGCACGATGTATGCCTACCACGTGGGTATATGTTAGAGACCCTACTTCATGACAGGATACAATACATGGGGAGGAAAGATCCCTCGTCGTGTTCAAAAAAACAAAACGGGGTCGGTCAATTAATTTTATGGCCTCATCTATAGTCTTCATATCCCAAGATTTTTTGTAAGAGACCAGTTGCACCTTTTCATATTCTTTACTTGTCTTTGTAAGACCATGTTCCCCTTCAGCTTCTTTTGTGCATTGGCTAGAGCTACGCGGACGTTTTCCATGGCTGTTGCACATTCCCAGAAGTTCTCAATAATTCTCTCCTCTGACATTCTCTATGCTTTGTGTAGATGAATGATTGTGTCTTGTGCTTCTGATGCAAACCTATCGGCCCTTGGGCCAAGATCTGCTCACATGAACATTCTTTAACCCCTTTGATCCGGATTAGCTCTTTCAGATTCTCTGCTGGAATCTTCTTTTCAGAATTGATCCCCAGGTCCCTTTTCGTGGCTCGCAATTTCACGAGTTCGCGAATCGTGACTCCTGACTCTTCCTCTCCAAATCTACGATACCTGAGATTGCGAAATAGGTTTATCCCTTTCTCTTGTCAATGCCCTCCTTACGAAACCATGGGCTAGGCTAAGAAATAACACCTTTTGCCTCTCATGCCTTCGTGAATTCAAAGGTTCAACCCTAGCACCTTTCCTCCCGAACCCCTGAGAGGTGATATTTGACTTTTCTCCTCTCATTTTCTCTACTTAGAACTTCACGAGTCGAAGGCTCGAGCTTGCATTTGCTTATCTCCCGAGTCCTCGAGAGGTGAGAGGTCAATGGGGTGTTGACTCCTCCAGATGTGTGACGTGTGTCTTCCGGTCCACTTCCCAGGCCCACCTTATGGTTTTTCCACGTGCCTCTTATGTGCAACCTCGACACTTCGTGACTTTGCCTTTCGTGATTTTAGGCACCCAAATTTTGGGCTCTCACCTGAAGAACCTCCGAGTTCAAGAGATCCTATGATCTCTGCCACCTGTCCTCCTCTGATGGATGACTTAGATTACTTGGCAAATTTGCTTCTCATGACTTTGAGAGTACTGATGTTGAGCTTTCGACTCTCCAACTCACGAAACCCTGAAATGGTCAACAAAGGTTGACTTTCGTGTTGGTGAGCACGCCACCTGTCTACTCTCAGAAGCATGGTCCTAATCACTTCGCAGCTTCACCACTCGCAAATTTGAATGACCTCCCTTCCTGACCTCCGATGCCCGAGTCCCCGATACGGGTGATCTCGCGACACGTGTCCTTCTTCCAGTGAATGGCTCATATTTCTTCGCTATATCGGGACTTCACACCTCGCGACCTCACGAGTTTTGATGCAAAGACTTCGACCTTTCAATTCATGAATCCCCGTGACCCGATTCCACGATTGATCCAACAACCAATTTCTCTCGAGTTTATGCTCAACGAATGCTTCTGTAACCTTCTCTCTCCTCTGCGAGATCTGATGGCTTCCGGGACTTCGCGAACCCTTCACGGAGGATTTCAACCATCAATTTCCTCCTTGACAATTTCTATGAAATGAACATGGTGCTCTCTAACGGAACTTGTCCTCCTGCAAACACTTTCGCTGCGCCTACTTCTGAAAATTCAGGGTACTAAACTTCTTGAGCTTGATTGAAAAATTCCCAAGTCCCTTGGGTAAAATTCTTGCGTTCACTCCTTGCGGCAATTTCTCAATACTTCCAAGTATCAAACTTTTAGACTCTGTGCACTCTCCGCGACAGTAGTCTTCCAACAACTTCGCTCAGTTTGCAAACACTGAGATTTCCCTCAGTCTGTGCACTCCTTTCATGACTCCTGTGCTTAATTTACACTTCTGCGAGAATGAGAATAATGTTATCTCTTCTGATCTTTCAGAGACGAACTCTAACTACTGTCAACACACACCTTGCAGATGATTTCACTGCACTCCTTGCAGGAATACTCTTGCTCAGACAGAGAAACAATTGAAACTCATTCTCCACTCTCCCTCTCTTCAGATTTCAAACAATAAATATGAAATCATACATTCGCGCATAAAAGAAAATGCATAACAAGGAATAAACATCCATGAGCATAACATTCATAATCCATACATAGAGAACGAATATGACACCATGAATTTGAATCGAATCTCTTTCTATTAATTCAAATCTCTGTACATGGGTGTTTTCAACTACTGCTCTCTTCTCTCTTCTCTATGCTTTATGCTCATAATCATAATAATGTTACAACTACACAATGAGGGTGTCTATATCCGTTTTCCCTCCGACTCCTAAAATTGTCTAATCTGAGAATTCAAAGCTACCTACTAACATTAATTAACATAAATGCCTTCTTAGTCCTTCAGATCAGAGCGGGACGCTCAAGGTCTGATTACAAATCAAGAAGTACGTCTCTCCTTAACTATTACATTTACGTTTGGCGCATCCATCTTCATTTAAAAAAAAAAAATTCATCATGTGCGCAAAATGCATTGGTGTGTGCCCCATGCTCGCTTGACGTTGGCGATGCTCCTGCATCATACTCCCTTGCTTGAAAATTTTTCATGGGATCCTGTCCATGAGCTCTCACATGGTCTGTCCATGCTTCTAAATCTCTTATTCATTCTCCCAGCTGGCATCTTCAACTGGATGTCCCTTCCACTTGACCAAGTATTCAAAGTATTATTTTCTTCTGGTCTTCTTGCTGACTCTTTTGTCCAGTATGCTTTCCATCTATGGCTTCTCTGTAACTGACATCTGTTTAGTCCATTGAACTTCTGGTTGTTCATCACTTGTTATTGCTTCAGCTTTGTATGGGTACAAATCTGAGACATTGAATATCAGAGAAATTCCGATCCCATCGGGTAATTCAATCTCATAAGCATTTGTCCCAAATTTCTTCAAGACCTTACATGGTCCGATCTTCTTCATCTTCAGTTTGTTATATGTCCCTTTCAGGAACCTTTCCTTTCTTAGATGTGCCAGAATCAAATCACCAACCTCAATTTGAAGTTGTCTCCTATGTTGATCTGCTCTACGCTTATATTCTTGGCACAAATTCTATAATCGCTCCTTCACCTGGCTGTGAAGTTCCTTCATCACTTCTGCGAAATCCTCTACACTAGCACTTCTAGTTGCATCTATTCTGAATCTCTCAATTCTGAAAATCCTCTTGGCTACATCCCATAAACAATTTGGAATGGACTCTGCCCTGTGATTCTCTTGATTGAATCATTATAAGCAAATTCCTCCTGTGGCAGAATATTGTCCCACTGACTGTGGTGTTCTATCACCAAGCTCCTCAGTAAGTCTCCCAAAATTATGTTTACAACTTTTGTCTGTCCATCCGTCTGAGGATGATAAGCAGAACTGAATGAAAATTTTGTTCCCATCTTTTTCCATAAAGTTCTCTAGAAGTGTCCCATGAACTTGGTGTCTCGATCCGAAACTATGCTCCTTGGTAAGCCGTGAAGTTGAATGACCTCTTTGAAAAATAGATTTGCAATTTGAGTTGCATCATTGGTTTTTTGACACGGTATGAAATGTACCATCTTATAAAATCTATCCACCACCACAAAGATCGAGTCAAACCCTCTTTGTGTTCTTGACAACCCCAATATAAAGTCCATGCTGACTGCATCCCACGGCCTGTCAGGTATGGGTAACAGTTGATAAAACCCTGCATTCTGCCTCTTTCCTTTTGAATGCTGACAAATTCCGCTTCTGTCCATGAATATTTTCATGTTTTATTTCATTCCTGGCCAAAAATAGGACTCATTCAACTTTGAAAACATCTTTTCATGACCAAAATGTCCGTCCAATCCTCCACTATGTTTCTCCTTCAACAAATTCTCCCTCATGGAGAATTTTGGAATACAAAGTTGATTACCTTTAAAGAATAATCCTTTCTGGATCATGTATTCTATCCATTGATCTCTGTCCCTGAGAATTGGATTCTCAGCTGCTTCATATGCCTCCTTAAAATCTAGATCATCTTTGTACATGTCCTTGAGATCATCAAAACCCAGTGTTTTGACTCTGAACTCCTGCAACAACAAACATTTCCTACTCAAAGCCATAGATGATTTTATGGGCGAAATTTCACCCATGGGAGAAATTAAGGGGCCTCTAATTTTTTATTGGACGAATTTTTTGTATTAGAGTGATTTTTTTAAACTTATTTTATTAGCCCGTAATTTATTTTAAGGTAAAAATCGTGTACAGGGTTAGCCCATGTTTTTAGGAGGGATAGAGAAAACAAATTATATTTAGCCCCTGAAATTTGGGGGAACCAGCTTCCATTAGCCAAATTTCGCCCCCGATTTTGTGGTATGGGCAGTAAAATCGAGATTTATGGTTTAATTTCGCCCCCGATTTTGTGGTATGGGCAGTAAAATCGGCATTTATGGTTTAATTTTGCCCCTGATTTTGTGGTATGGGCAGTAAAATCAGGATTTATGGTTTAATTTCGCCCCCGATTTTGTGATATGGGCAGTAAAATCGGGATTTATGGTTTAATTTCGCCCCCGATTTTGTGGTATGGGCAGTGGGCACTAGAACATGGAACCTCTGTGGTGTATTTCCAAACAATTATGGCTATGATATTTTACTCCACTTATAAACGTGGGCTTCTAACTCATTGGATTTCCATCACAGGCTGATGTAGACAACAATGGTACAATTGATTATGCGGAATTCATTGCTGCAACTTTTCATTTGAACAAACTGGAGCGTGAAGAGCATTTGTTTGCTGCATTTTCGTACTTTGACAAGGATGCAAGTGGTTATATTATAGTTGATGAACTCCAGCAAGCATGTTTAGAGTATAATCTAACTGATGTTCGTATTGATGAGATCATTCGTGAAGTAGATCAAAACAATGTAAGTACGCCCTTCTTCTCTGGCTTGTTGACAGTTGTATTTGCTACAAATTAAACAAATATCAATTCTGCCTTAAAACATCAAATAATTTAGTACAATAAAAAATAATCCAGGGAAAGGGCTTGTTGCATCTGCAGTTATAAATGTAAGATGTTTGTCATTAAACTGTTTATGGGAAGAGATTGATGGGTCACTTTTAAACTTTTGCACAAATGATTAATGAAACACCTTATTACCTCTTATTCATTATAACTTTACTTAGTCTGACAGATCTACAGAAATGTACTTTTCAGTTATAATTACTTTCTTGTTATCAAATATAACTTTGGATTTAATTTGGCTTGTATAACATTTCCATTATAAGTCTTTTCTATTTTCTCCTTTTCCACAGGGAAATGGTAGCTAAATCCATGTTATCAGAACTGAAACCAGAATTCTCCAAACAAATAGACACAAATATGCAGAGTTTTCTCATGTATTTACCATGTAAGAGTGAATATAACAAAATAGCATCAAGTGTGATAGATATCTGAACCAAAAAAATAATTGAGGGTCTAAATGATCTCTAGAGTTGAAAAAATTCATACCATACTCTACAATCAAATCATCCGAATCTAGATCCTCTACAATCTCTGCATGGGTGTGCTCAGGAAGCACCCCAAATCAGCCCAAGAAGCACTCGGAATCAACAGAAGAATAGCATTGAAACAACACTCATTTGATGCAATTGTCAAACTCTTTATATGTTCACAAATGAAGAATGAGAAACATGTGAGTGAAATATAGGGGGGGCATCATTAAATAAATGAAAATTAGGTTTTAGGTTAAGTTTAGGGTTTGTTAGTTTTATTTTTTTTATTTTTTTTCATGGGTGGGGTTGTGCTGATATGGAACCTGTCAGAACCGGTCAAAATCGATTGGAACTGGTCAAACCAAATGGTTTTGGACTGGTTCCATACAGAACCAGAAGGTTCAAGACAGAGAGTCAAAACTGGTTTGAACTTTGAACAAATGGTTCCAGCCATAAAACCCCCAAACTGGTCCAAACCTGCTGGTTCTAGTCCATTTCAACTGCTTCTGTTAACATTGAACTACACTGCAATTAGAATTATGATGTAAACCCTACAGGATTGGCTAAATTTTAAATGTTATATCCTGCACCAGAGTTGGATCTAACCCTTGTCATTCTCATATACTCCTGATTGATCATCTCTAATATTGCAATGCTATTTCATTTCTATGTGAAAATTTAGTACTGATATTGTCACAGTTGATTCCACTTGTTTTAAGCCTTCTTAGCCATGACAAAAGCATAACTATTTCAGTAATGA
>ML811041.1:206435-226421 GCA_009831015.1 Picea engelmannii
GGGCATGTTAAGCCCTAATATTGGCTCATTACCACTTAATTGGGGCATATTAGATTAGTAATGTTATTTTATATATGTCGGCTTTAGGCCATTAGTTGTGATTTAGATTAGTAATGTTATTTTATTTATGTCGGCTTTAGGCCATTAAAACCTCCTAGTATCCTATATATACCAAGGAGACATTTTAATTTTGAATCATCTTGTACTTGAACATTTAAGTGGGGTAAAAGGAGGTTGCCCCCTCAAAGAGGCTTATTATCTGATATTATCTCTTTTTCAAGGTGTTGAGTACTTTTCTTGAGGTTTTTCTATGCTATATTGATGTTTGGTTCTTAACAAATAGAGTGCATGAGTAATTCCTCAATGACCAATTTTGTGCATGAATAGCTCGGGGCTTGGGCCTTCCCAGTTTCTCTGATCTTCTTTGGCCTGCCCCTTTTCTGGGGTATCGATTGCTGGGGGGAAAAGGATTCCAATGTCTTTCCTTTCTCTATAGCCCTTCCTATTTCCTCTTTTGCGCTATGTGATGTTTCTTTTCCCGTGGGTAGAGGGGGATCTCCTTTGGGGTCCTGAGGAACGTCGACTTCAAGTAGAAATGAATCCCAAATCTCACCCAATTGTCTCAATTGATCGAGTATCAATAATTTTATTAGTGAGATATGAGATAATTTCTTCTTCAAATGGTTTTCTTTAGCTTGGACGCTGTCTGCCATTCCCTGGAGGCTTTGGTGCAAGAATAAAGGCAAGTTCAACGATATCCTTCTTATGAATTGCATCAACAATCTAATGTGATGTGGGTGTATTTTGTTAGACCTTCTTTCATAGGTCAAATACTTTCTAATCACCCTCATGATTTTTCAAAAAGGCTCCTGTAGATATCGACTTAGAGCACCCATTTTGACTTTCCCTTTTAAGTAGTTTGGTTTGATGAATTCCTTGTAGCATAGCACATTCAAAGGTATTCCCTTAGACCACCTTTCACCAAGTGGAGGGATCTCTGTCGTGGATGAAAAATTTTCCTCTGTCACGTGGAATGTGATTCCTATAATCACTGCGCGGAACCCGTTGAATCTAAGTGCGAACTGTTCTACCAGTTTCACATTTAATCCTTGGATTTTCTTGCAATAGAGCATGCATCCGACCTGTTCGAAAGATGATCTGACATTCATATCTTCATTTACCAATGTCAATTTTTGAGGCTTGGACCCCACAGTTCTATCGCTTCACGCCCCTTTCCTTATGTTCTGGGATGTTTCCATGGTGCAATGCATGTTTGTTCTACGCGCGCGGTAGTGAATATGCCACCCCTTTTGTGCGAAGAATAGATAACAATATTCTTTTATCCCAGACTTGTTGGAGGACTGGTAACAGAACTTCACATAATAAGCGAGGATGATTTTGGGAATTCACTACGTGCCCCCCCTGGCACCATAAATAATCTTGGTGTGGGGATGGGTCGATGCTGTGACAATGATGATGACAGGATTTTCGCAGTAGGGGAGGGAAAAAGAGAATTTGGATGTGACGAGAACTTTGAGGATGAGGGGATGACTATGAGAGGACATATCGTCTAAAATACTAACTGGTGAACAACTTTGACCAGCCCCAAACCATGATTTAGGATGGAACAAACGTGACACTCTTGACCGACCCAGTTTGTGACATAGTTAATGGAAATTGAATTTCCCGCAACGAGAAACTCAGGGCTTGCAGAAAAGGTTACAGACGACACATAAACTAGGTTGGTTAATAGAATACATGTAGAGTGACTGGAATTTATAACTGTATAGGTGAGGGATGGAATCATGTCAGGGGACACTGAATCCATGGTGATGAGAATTTTTGAAGCAGGCCGAAGATTTGTGAAGCACATTCGCGCAACGGGTATAATTTAGAGTGTGTAAAGTAGAGATGATAAGAGCTGTAGAGTATATGTGATATGAGCGTTGTGATTTATTATCCTTTTTGACTTCATAATGAGCTGATGATGGTCGTTATATCTGCTGACATGACTCTAACCATAACAACTTGCTTCGACCTTTGGCACATAAGACCTCCTCTTTTGACAGGATCCGACCTTTTGGGAAAAAAACTTTATCATTTACACATGCTTGGTTCTGATGTCTATTCCCAACTCCAAGGGCCAAACTGACCACTTGTTGACTTCAACCCATTTTTTGATTGGTAGTTGACCTCACATGCTTTGGCACACAGACTATGACTTGACTAAGACTGACTCTAACTGAAAAGTGATGACACTAACAATTCCCATGTGATTATAGTAGGTAATCACCATTTGTCCATTCTCATTTCTATGTGTCAATTTGTTTTTTATAGCTTGTGGCCTAATGAGACCTATTTCATTGAGATATGAATGGGACAAAAAATATATATACCATTTTCTAGGATACACAAAATTATGATGATGTTCTTAGAAGCCAATTTTGACCACATGTTTCATGTTGACCAAGCCTAGCAATGATCACCACTTTTTTTTTGTTTTCTAGTTTGTTCTGACCTGCGGGACTAGCATGTGGATGAGAAACCATAACTTAGGGGAATCTAAGCCATCAAAATCACCTGAGGATCACACCTGGCCTAAGCCATACCAACCCTTTACATGGCTGGATATTTTGTCCCTGAAGGTTTTGAATAGGTGACTTTAACATCATAGAGTGCCTTAACAACACACTCTGTCACCAATTATTATACACCTCAGGGATAATGACAACCACCCTTTAATCCAGTCAATTAAGTATTTTATCAAGATATGGATTCTATTAATTCATCTCACATATTTTGGGAATATTGGTTTCCAAGAAATATTTTAGGCATTTTTTGGTTACACTGCCCATTCTATGGGCATACCTGTACACATTTTTGGGAAATTGATAGTAAATAAAACCATGCATGTTGGTATATATTTAAAGCGAAGAAGTACCTCTATAGTGTATCTAGGGAGGTAATGAGGGGGGTGAAGGGCCCATAGTGACAATAGTGGAGGCCGTTCAATGTAAGGTGGACTAGGTACACTATATTATTAAATAAGGCCTGATATGGTAGTTAGATATATTAGTGTGAACATAATAAAAGTGAGAAGGATTTGTAGAAGGTTCTTTCTCTAGAATTTTATTAGGTAGTATTATGTGCCTCAATAAATTTGAAAATATAACTTCATATATAACTCCAATTATTCACACAAATATTCAACACAAGAATGAGAAATTGATAGAATTCCCTATCTCCATAGTTTTTTGAGTGTTCTAGGCTCTCAAGGCTAGTGTAAGGAGTGAGTGCCAGAGTTGTTGGAAAAATCTGTGAAGCCAACGCAAGGAGTGCACTATAAATTTGATTCGAGTTCAGAAAGAGCGTGCCAGATGGGCACACCAGAGAAATTCTTAAGCTCATAAGGGATAGTGAAAGGGAGTGTACAATAGAGTTACTGGACACTCTAAGGGTGAGCGAAAGGAGTGCACATACACTCAATGAAGTGTAAAATCCCAGAAGAAAAAGTTTTACAAGGAGTGCATAGGTGAGTCTTTACAGTCGCCAAAATCATAAAATAAAGAAGAGTGCAAGGAGTGCACGAAGCCAATACACCTTTGAAGTGTTGGTAAAGTTGATAAGAAGAAGTGCAAAGAGTCAGGAGGGCACAAGAGATCATTTGGAGAAGAAAGGGCCGAGACCCTTTGAAGTCCGAGCAATTACATGATCAAAGAGGAGGTAAGTGCAAGGTGTGCACAGAGCCAACAGGAGGTGTGCGAAGGCCGAACCATCTATAGGTTCGCAAGCTCAGAAGAGATAGTATGAGTTTATGTAGAGATGAGTGCAAGGAGTGCATCGACATAACACTTTGTTAAGTGTTAGTCAATATTAAGAAGGGAAGTGAAAGAGTGCACAGGAGAAAATTTTAAGTATTTGATTGTAGGAGAAGCACAAGTGTGCACCCACACTTCATCTAAAGTGTTGAACAAACCTCAGGAGGTGCAACACAAGTAAATGTGAAGGAGTCATCCTTCTAGGGGAAGAGTCAAAGGCTGAGCCTTTGGAAAACATTGATAAATTCCTTCTTCGAAGGGAAGTGAAGCGGAGCAGAGGAGGAGAAGCTACATCAACCATCAGATAAGCTATCAGAATCAATCTTGACCATTAGATCTAAGTCTAGATAGGAGAAGGAATGTGCAGAGGAGGAGAAAAGATCTCAGTCGTTAGATCTTAGCACGAGGATCGACCATCATCAAATCTAGGTAAGAAGCACGACCATTAATCCTTAAGTACTTCAGACTTTGCTTCTTTGGAATAATTGGGTCATGGTTATAAGTGCGAGAAAAATACCTAAAGATCCAAAGGCCAGAGTGAATCCTATCCATTTGCATCAGGAGCACATTGTTGATTAATTGGGTCGGTTTTCATTGATGTCAACCCTTGAAGAAATTTCGGTAGCAAATTCTGGTAGCACAAATGTTTGGGTAATGGAACCACGTTTGTTTGATGGATAATGGTATGGGTTTTGATATATTTGCAGGTAAGACTATTCTATATGGATAATACATATCATGCCATTTCCGGTGGTATGAGGAATGTCACATAACTCCTTACGGTTAGAGATTTATGGCCATATGAAGTTGGAGAACCCTCATGATTCATCTAGAAGCCCTAAAAAGTCAAAGTAGTCAAAGTGTTTGCAAAGAAGAAATTATTCAAATAATAAAGTGAAGTGATGAGTGTACTATAAGTTAAAGAGGATGAAAAACAAATTGTTTGAATAATAAAGTTAATGGATAAATCCCTAAAATAAGGAAAGTGGTGTGAGAGATTTTAGAAGGTAAATAATAAAGTGAAGTGATGAGTGTACTATAAGTCAAAGTGGATACAAAATAAATGATTTAAATAATAAAGTTAAAGGAGAAATTACTAAGTGGACAAGTGGTTAGAAATTGGTTAACCCTAAAATAAGGAAAGTGGGTTAAGATGGTTAAAAGGTAACCCCTCGAGGAAGCTACATGAACGTATAAATAAGAGGCAAGGCTCTCTCATTTTAATCACACTTGAATATCATTGAATATCTATTTTGTGAAAGGTTATTTGGGTAGGTATTATTGATAGAGAAAAATTGCAGAAGAAAAATTGTAGTAGGAAAAGTGTGGTAGTAAAAGTGTGGCAGAACAAATGCGGGGGAAAAAGTGCGGAAAGAAAAGTGTAGCAGAAAAAGTGCGGTAGGAAAACTATGATAGAAAAAGTGCAGCAGAAAAAGTGTGAAAGAAAAATTGCGGCAGAAAAATTGCGGCAAAAAATCATGGCATAAAAAGTGAGGTAGAAAAGTGTGGAAAAACAATCGCGGTAGCAACATGGTTAGGGTTTATTGATGAGAGATATGGCACATATTTTTTGAGGTATGTTTTGTGAGCTAGGGTTTATCTCTTGAGATGGTATTGGATGTTCAATATTGCTGCATATATCATATTTTTTTAGGGATACAGTTGGTATTTGGCATATGGGTATTGGTATTTGGGTTGCGATTTGTTGCTGAGGTTGTTGGTTCATCTTGAGGCTACATAACAGTGAGGTTGTGGCACATGGTCTGATGTAAGGGTTTATGGTATTTGGTTTATGGATAGAGTGAGGAATTTTCAGATAACTTTTGATGGTTATATTGGTGTATGTCTTTAATATATGGTTGAGGTACATGTTGGGTACATGGTTGAGACAAGTAGTTGATGAGTTGACACATACATGAGATTTATAGTTGATGAGTTGGAACATACATCAGGTGTATAGTTGATGATATTGGTACATCTTGATGAGTCAAGGTTGATGCATGGTACATGTTGGTTCGGGTTATTGGTATAGATTGTTTGGTGCAGGTTGATTTGTACAGGTTGTTACATGTTATTGGTACAGATTGACAGTGACAGGTTGATAGTGGAAGTGGTTGATTCAGTGACAATGACAAGTTGTCTACATTTGACATTTATATTTCATGGTAGTTGGAGAGGGCAGGGAAAGGTGGTTGTAGCCACCTTCCGATTGTAGCCGGAGAACTTAGGGGGCTGGAGCCTCCTTCCAGTTGCAGCTGGAAAACAAAGGAAGTTGGTGCTTCCAATGAATGTAGTTCTTCAAGAGATATAAGAAAAAACATTTTGTGGTTTTATCCCACCTTAGGTTTCCACGTATAACCACTGGTGTACTCTGTATGTGTGTGATTTCTCATTTGTTCATTAACTATTGGATGATAGTTCTACATTGATATAACACTTGCATTTTTGGTGAAAAAGGATTAAATTGCTTTATTACTTATTTACCCCCCCCTTTCAGTAATAAAACAATTGGTATTAGAGTGGGTTCCTTTAGAAATCAGTTTAACCACTGAAAGGTAGATCATGGAGAGAAACAACATGTATAAAAATGGAATACCACAGTTTGATGGGCAAAAGTATGCATTTTGGAGAATAAGTATGAAAATATATATACAGGCATATGGATTTGAAATTTGGCAATCAATTGTAGATGGATACATAGACCCAACAGTTCCACCAACAAATGACAAAGCAATGTAACTCGGTTGGAATAACTCCAAAGCCACTAATGCACTTTTGAATGGTCTTTGAGAATCGATATTCACCAAAGTTGCACATTGTAAATTCGCTAAAGATATTTGGGACAAACTTCAAAATATTTATGAAGCAGATTCAAAAGTCAAAGAAGCAAAGCTTCAAACTTACAGAGGTTAGTTCGAACAACTAAAGATGAAGGAAGATGAGAATATTGCATCTTACTTTTTATGAGTCGATGAAACAATAAATGGAATCATGGGATTGGGAGAAGAAATCAAAGAATCTGTAATTGTTCAAAAGGTACTAAGATCTCTTCCTATGAGATTTGGCCCTAAGATATCAACACTAGAAGAAAGAGCAGATACGACCTCAATAAGCATGAACAAATTACATGGAATATTCACAACATATGAAATGAGAATTGAATAGGAAAATACAGATATAAAAGAAGCAACCTTCAAAGCATCCAAAAATTCAAAGCAAAAGGGAAAACAAAAAGAAAAATAACATAGAAGTAGTAGTGACGTCTCGGAAGATGATGAAGAAGTGGCCAACTTTGTCAAAATATTGAACAAGGGAACCAACGTCAGGTATAGAGGTAAGATTCCTTTGATTTGTTTTAATTGTGATGGTATTGGTCATTTTACTAAAAAATGTCCTCATAAGAAAAAGAGAAATGATGAAGGTTACTCAAATAGAAAAAAAACATATAAAGGCAAAATAACCACAAAGAAAGCTTTCCATAAAAACTTATGCACCAAAGAAGACATCTCAACATCAGATGAAGATGAAGCTAGTGATAGTGAGACAAAAAGAGTTATATTCATGGAAGTAGAAGACTCTGATAAAGTAGAATTTGAAGAAGAATATGAAGAGGCTGAAGAAGAATATGAAGAATAAGAAGTTGACTATCGAGAATAATTGATGTGTGCCATAGAATTTATCAGAAGAGAAAACAAACAAAAAAAAAAAACTACAAGAAGAACTAGACAAGAAAGAAGACACTCAAGAACTAGAACAAATGATCACAAATTTGAAGGTTCAAATAGAAGAAGATAAAATAATTGAAGAAGCACTCAAACAACGACTAGAAGAAAAATACAGGATCATTGGAAATTTGGAAGAAGAGATTGTCACATTAAGAAAGGATATTCAAAAGAAAAATATGTAGAACAACTCAAAGTTTTGGATGACATTATCAACAGTCAAAAACATCATCTTAACAAGTCCAGACTTGGATACAATTAGATAGAAAAGGGATGAAGCTCCAAAACAACAAAACAAGAAACATATCCAAAAAGCTATGCAGAAACAATCAAAGGGGATAGGAAGATCTATAAGGAAGATTGTAGGGACACTCATCCACTGAGAAGATTCATATTTCAGAATCAACAACTGACAGATAGGCCTCAGAATAAAGAATAATGCACAAGAGTAACTCCTTTAAGAATATCTTCAACTCCCAGGTATCAAACCATCTTTTTTGGTTTATGTTATGCATGTAATAATTTTGGACATAAAGATGTGAATTGCAGAGCTAACAACATGAACATAAGCAACATTGAAAGTCATACACAAAAGGGTTATCCACGAAGGCCTAGTGAAACACATAGAAGAAGTTACAACAAGTTTGAATGTTTGAGCACTGAAGTGGAATGTTACAAATATAACAACTTTGGACAAATGGACAAATATTGCAGAATGACAGTCCGTCCTAGAGAACTGCAATAGAATAACAACAGTCACAGAAAGGAACCTCAGAAAAGGACATGGATAAGAAAGAAGAATGAGTATAGCAATGAAGAATGCACACTCGCTCTAAAGATAAGCAGAAGAAACATGGTTGGTATGTTGACAGTGGATGTTCAAAACACATGACAAGTGATAGAGACAGGTTTCTTACATTAAGAAAGGAAAGAGATGGACCAGTCACCTTTGGAAATGATGTTTAATCTAAAATCATTGGAAAAGACACAGTCTGAATTGGGAACAAGAATACCAAGGCAAAAAATGTTCTACTAGTAGAAGATATGAAACATAACCTTCTAAGTGTGAGTCAAATGTGTGACCAAGGTCATAAAGTTACTTTCGATTCACAAAAATGCGAGATAAGAAAATAAGCTTTAGGAAAATTGATTGCTACAACTATGAGAACTTCAAGCAACATGTATGTGTTAAGTGAAATTGGAAATGAAAAGTGTTGTCTAGGAAAGGAAGATGAAAGTTGGCTATGGCACAAAATAATGGGTCACAAACATTTTGATAAACTTGTCAAAGTCAACAAAAGAGAATCAGTCAGAGAAATTCCATAGATCACGACACCAACCAACACTTTATGCAAGCATTGCCAACAAGGAAAGAAAACAAAGACCAGGTTCAAATCAAAGGAATATTCAACGACAAGACCACTGGAAATTGTGCATACTGATCTAGTTGGACCACCTACAACAAAGGGTTTAAAAGGTGAGAAATAATTTATTTTATTAGTTGATGATTATACAAGAATGACTACAGTTTTCTTTCTCAAGAATAAGTCATAAGATTTTGAAAACTTCAAGATCTACAAGGAAATGGTTGAAAATGAACTTGTTTCAAATATCAAATGATTGAGATATGATAATGGAGGAGAGTTCACTTCAAAGGAATATATGGACTACTGCAACAATCATGGAATAAAAAGACAATTCTCCATTGCTAGGACACCTCGACGGAATGGAGTTGTTGAAAGAAAGAACATGACAATACAAGAAATTGATTGAACAATGCTAATGGGTTCTAAATTGACAAATAGTTTTTGGACATAGGGAGTTCATACAATAGTTCACATTCAAAACAGAGTAATGCTCAGAAACAACACTGAAAAAACTACCTATGAGCTATGGAAAGGAAGAACAACAAATGTGAAGCACTTCAGAGTTTCTGGAAGCAAATGCTACATCAAAAGAGAAGATGGTAGAATGGGAAAGTTTGAATCTCATGTAGACAAAGGAGTACTAGTTGGTTACTCAAGTACAAGGAAAGAATACAAGTGTTACAACCTGAGATTGAAAAACATTGTGGAAAACATCAATGTAAAAATTGATGAAATAGGGAAGAATTAAAGGAAGAAGAAAATGAATCAATGGAACAACTTTACGAAGAAGAAACATAAGATGAAAAAGAAGCGAAAGATGAATATGATCCGACATAAACAAAAGATCAAGTTTATGAAGTGCCTCCAAAGGCACCTAGCAGACGAGTATAGAAGAATCATCCTTCAGATTAGATTATCAGAAACAAAGATGCAGGAGTTAAGAATAGATGAAGAATGCGTTCACCAAAACAAACACACCTAACACTCTTATCTACGATTGAACCAACCTGTTTTGAAGAGGCCAACAAGGATGAATTTTGGAACAAGGCCATGGATGAAGAATTGGATCAAATAGAGAAAAATGACACTTGGGAATTGGTTCCAAGACCAAAGGATAAGAATGTGATTGACACAAAGTGGGTATACAAGAATAAATTGAATGAAGATGGACAAGTTACAAGGAACAAAGCTAGATTGGTATGTAAAGGATATGCACAGGTTGAAGGAATCGAATTTGAAGAGACATTTTCCCCATTTGTCAGAATGGAAGCAATCCAATTTATTTTAGCTTATGCATGCTCCATAAATATTAAAGTGTATCAGATGGAAATAAAATCAACTTTTATGAACGGGGAACTTGAAGAAGAAGTCTTCATTGAACAACCAGGAAAGGATCTATCACTTATTGCCTACACAGATGCAAATTGGGGAGGTTGCATTGATGACCAAAGAAGCACCAGTGGAGAAATGTTCTACTTGGGTGAGTGTTTAGTATCATGGCTAAGAAATAAACAATCATGAATAACCGAGGTAGAGTATATTGCAACAACAACATGTTGTACACAGATTCTATGGATGAAACAAAATCTAAAAGATATACAGGTTGAGTATGATGAGCCCATTCCAATCTATTATGATAATACAAGAACCATCAGTATCTCAAAGAACCTGGTGATGCACTCCAAGACAAAGCACATTCCAATCAAGTATCACTTTCTATGGGAATAGGTTGCAAAAAAGAACATCAAAGCTGAATATGTGCACAGACATATTTATAAAGCCACTTCCATGGGAAGCCTTTCATATCTTTTCCAGAGACTCTGCGTTATTTCTACTCCAAAATGAATGCTTTTGAATGCTTATATTATATGTCTTATATTTACACGAGGAAGCACCATAAAGAGGACAATTCAAGTCGGGAGATAAGTTTAAGGAAGAGTTTAGTTAGGGGGAGTATCCCCAAGGATCGTTTAGTTAGGGGGAGCAACCCCGATGGAAATATACCTTTTCCATTGATGACAAAGGGGGAGATATTTATCAAATGAAGAACACAGAGGCATGGTTCTAGGGGGAGCGATGGTCATAGGGGGAGCATGAGTGATATGACTTCCGTATTGCATGACATGAATTTTGTATAGCATCATAGTGTTGCCATCAATGCCAAAGGAGGATATTGTTTATTAACTGGGTGGTTTTCATTGATTTCAACCCTTGAAGAAATTCCAGTAGAAAATTTTGGTAGCACAAAGGTTTGCGTAATGGACCCAAGTTTGTTTGATGGATAATGGTATGAGTTTTGATATATTTGTAGGTAAGACTATTCTATATGGGTAATACATTTCATGCCATTTCTGGTGGTATGTGGAACTTCACATAACTCCTCACAGTTAGAGAGTTATGGCCATATGAATTTGGAGAACCCTCACGAGTCATCTAGAAGCCCTAAAAGGTGAAAGTAGTCAAAGTGTTTGCAAAGAAGAAATACTTTAAATAATAAAGTGAAGTGATGAGTGTACTATAAGTCAAAGAGGATGAAAAATAAATTATTTAAATAATAAAGTTAAAGGATAAGTCCCTAAAATAAAGAAAGTGGTTTGAAACATTTTAGAAGGTAAATAATAAAGTGAAGTGATGAATGTACTATAATTCAAAGTGGATGAAAAAGAAATTATTTAAATAATAAAGTTAATGGAGAAATTACTAAGTGGACAAGTGGTTAGAAATTGGTTAACCCTAAAATAAGGAAAGTGGGTTAAGATGGTTAAAAGGTAATCCCTTGAGGAAGCTAGATGAAAGTATAAATAAGAGGCAATGATATCTCATTTTAATCACACTTGAATATCATTGAATATCTATTTTGTGAAAGGTTATTTGGGAAAGTATTATTGATAGAGAAAAATTGCAGTAGAAAAAGTGTGGCAGAAAAAGTGCAGCTGGAAAAGTGCAGAAGAAAAAGTGTGGTAGGAAAAGTGTGGCATGAAAAGTGTGGTAGAAAAAGTGCGGTAGGAAAAGTGAAGCAGATAAAGTGCGACAGGAAAAGTGCGATAGAAAAAGTGCAGAAAAAAAATTGTGAAAGAAAAATCGCAGAAGAAAAATCACGACAGAAAAAGTGCGACAAAAAAATCGCGGAAGAAAAAGTGAGGCAGAAAAATCGCAGCAAAAAAGTGCAGCAAAAAAACTATGGAAACAACATGGTTGGGGTACATTTATGAGAGATATGGCACATATTGTTTGAGGTATGTTTTGTGAGCTAGGGTTTATCTCTTGAGATGGTATTGGATGTTCAATATTGCTGCATATATCAGATTTGTTGAGGGATATAGTTGGTATTTGGCATATGGGTATTGGTATTTTGGTTGTGATGTGTTGCTGAAGTGGTTGGTTTAGCTTGAGGCTACATAAAAGTGAGGTCGTGGAACATGGTTTGATGTAATGGTTTATGGTATTTGGTTTATGGATAGAGTGATGAATTATTATATAACTTTTGATTGTTATATTAGTGTATGTCTTTAGTATATGGTTGAGGTACATGTTGGGTACATGGTTGAGACAAGTAGTTGATGAGTTGGCACATACATGAGGTTTACAGTTGATGAGTTGACACATACACAAGGTGTATAGTTGATGATGTTGGTACATCTTGGTGAGTCAAGATTGATGCATGGTACATGTTGGTTCGGGTTATTGGTACAACTTGATCGTTGCAGTGGTTGATTCAGTGACAGTGACAAGTTCTCTACATTTGGCATTTATATTTCATGGCGGTTGGACGGGGAAAGGACAGGTGGTTGTAGCCACCTTCCGGTTGTAGTTGAAGAACTTAGGGGGTTGTAGCCTCCTTCTAGTTGTAGACAGAGAATTGGGGATTTGGAGGTTCCTTCAGGTTGTAGCTTGAGAAACTAGGGGGTTAGAGCCTCCTTCTAGTTGTAGCTGGAAAAGAAAGGAAGTTGGTGCTTCCAATGAATGTAATTCTTTAATACATATAAGAAAAAACATTATGTGGTTTTCTCCTGCCTTGGGTTTCCACGTAAAAACACTAGTGTACTCTGTATGTGTGTGATTTCTCATTTCTTCATTAACTATTGAATGATAATGCTACATTGATATAACACTTGCATTTTTAGTGAAAAAGGATTAAATTTCTCTATTATTGATTCACCCCCTATATCAGTAATCCAACACACATGTCAACAGATTGAGTGCACTTTAGAGTTCGGTGCTCCAGAAAACCTAAGGCGTAAAGTGAAAAGGAGACCGAACTCCTGAATTCTCGAAATCCCAAAGTAAATCTAGGCCATTGGAAGTAAAGTATGCATGTCAATGGATCGAGACATATGAAATCCGGACTATTCAGGAGAACATGGGTGCAGAGTGTTCAAGACTCCCGAAGCTCTGAAGAGCGGAGTAGATCCCAACCATTGACAAGCACGAACATGTGGCGCTAGATTCTGGAGTCCGGAGACTTGGCACTCTAGAGGAAATTGAAGTGTATTTGATTTGAGTCGAGTCTCCTGAAGTCCCGAAGGCCATAGTTAATATTGGCCATTGGTTGGAGAGAGACACATGGAGTGTGGGTCGCAACACCTCGTCACTTAAAATTTCAGCGATCCAGAGACTTGTGTGTGTGCACATATCATAACTTTCGAATCCTGAGATTCTAAAGAAGATATTAGTCGTTGGTCACTGGAGAGTGGAGTACTATTGATCTGGTGTCCTTCGAAGGTCCTCCAGTTCAGAGTTCAGAAGTACTTTAATTTGGAGCAACGAGGACTTCCAAATCCTAGAGTCCCGGAGTCGATTTGAGCCATCAGTTGTAGATAGAATGTGGTCCATTTATTGAGACCCATTCATGAGTTCACCAGTTCAACACTTCGGGAGAATAGAGGTGTGGCAATATGAAAAGCTCCAAATCCTGAAACCTAGAGTTAGCGCGGACCGTTGATTCATGATGAAGAGACAATCGTTTGATAATTGGATTTGGGATTTGGTGCTATGAGAGAATAGCACGTTGGAGTATATAGGACCACCAAAGCCCGAAGTCAGTCCCCACCATAGATTTTCAATGGGTTCTGTGGACCATTGATTCTTCTTGTTTTTCAGCGCTCTTCCAATTCGACGTTCAGAAGGAACATAGTGTAACTTTGTTGAATCTTGCAAAGGTCAGGAGCTCCGAAGTATCGAATTCTTTAGAAGCTTGATATTTAGCCCAAGGTTTTGGGCCCATGGTCCCGTGTAAGTCTTTTCTTGGCTTAGGGACCCTCGAAAAGTAGTTTTTTCTCTTAGGAAATAAGGTTTAAGGTCTGTGTGTTTGATTTTGAGGGCTCAACAGGAGCATGTGAGTTGATCCAACTCTCAAATTCAAATGATCCTAGATCAAGAGTTCACGCGGACCCCAAGGAGTGGGTGGGGGTCTGCATCTAGTGGTATCATACCCTAGATAAGTTTTTTTATCATACCATCAGGTGGTATCAGATCCCATATAAGTTTTTTTCTGATACCATCAAGTGGTATCAAAGCCCATATAAGTTTTTGTCTGATACCATCAAGTGGTATCAGAGAAGATTTTTTTCTGTAGAAAACAAGAAAAGGAGAAGAAGACAAAGTGTTGGTGTTCTGTGTGTGAAGAACTATTTTCAAGTGTGAAACAAACAACAGACAACCAGGTGGTTTGAAAGAGAAGAACTAGTTGCATTCTTGAATAAAAGGTGGAGCTCTTCAGGTGAGTAATTGGAGTATAACATCTAGAGAGAAAGGAGTGCTCAGGAGAAGGAGTGAGCACATGATGTGTGCCTACACTAAAAAAGAGTTTAACAACTCAAAGAATCTTCCAACAAGTGAATCAAGAGGATAAGCGAGGAGAAGCTTGGCAGATGCTGACTGTATCCTACACCAAGCAAGTGGAAGCTCAAAGACTTTCCAAGATGACAGGAAGAAGGAGAATATGGCTACTGAAGGCTATAAGCAATGTCCAATAGGAAACTGCAAGAAGATGAGCCAAGAAGAGATGGACAAATAGCTCGAGGAGACCAGAGAAGAGTTCGACAAGATGATGCTAAGGATGCAACAAGAAGCGTGTGGAAGCTGGAGGTATGAATGGCCCATGAAGTAGAAAGAGAAATGGCCTATCCAACAATTGATTTCTAAGAGGCAAAAGTGGATGTTGAGGATATGGATGAGGTGAGTTGAATACCTCAGTTACATAGAGAAGGAGGTGGTTTTCATTTTGTAACCTGAAGATGGAGAAAGCCCCAGTAAAGAGGAAGATAAAAATGATAGAGATATCGTAGACTATCATGCAGGAAGAGATGAAAATTCAGATTTCTAGGAGGGAAATGAAGATCAGTTGAAGATCTCATAGAATTTCAGGAGGGAAAAAGTGAAAAATTGGATTTCCAGGTGGGCAAAGGAGATGAGGTGAGACTGTCTAAAAGTCTCGAGAACTCAGAGAAAAGTTCAGATCAACAAGGAGTGCTGACAAAGGAGGATGATCAAAGATGGGTTCTGATCATTGGGGGAATCAACATATTCCTGCAAGTATCCCAATAGAGGCTAGTGCACATATTGCATGTGTAGAAGGAGCATAGCCAACAAATATTTTCATGGAGGAGGAGAAAGGAGAAACATCTTCCCAAAGTTTGGAGGGAAGAAAATACCTTAACCATTCTTTGATGGTAGGGGAGATTAAAGTATCTCTTGGAAATATCATAAGAGAGAGGGACAATGAGGATGTTTCTTATGAATAAGATGACAGAAAACCCACAAAATCTGTCATTTCAGAAGAAAACAGGAGAGAAGAAGACTAGCATTTAATGGAATTGCTCATAAATTGCAACAAGGGAGATGAACAGAGGACGAACGCAAAATTGGAACCTGCACCAGGAGAGAGAGCAATAGACAACATGGATTTTTCTGATGTGTATGAAGAATTGGAAGCCATGGTAGAAAGAGTAATATCCTAGAGTCATCTCATCCAACATGTCAAGTTGGAAATTGATTAAGAGGAGATACAACAACAAAGTTGAATGCATGAAAGAAGCCAACCACTAGACCAACTAGACAAAGAGATAGAAGAGATAAGGAAGTTGATGTTATTTTGAACATAATATACAATGAAAAACAGATGGAGGCTGACCAGAGAAGATTCTACAGAAACAATAGGACAACAAAAACAACAGTAGCAAAGCAGAAGAGTAGGTGGACAACTCTGCATCAAAGTTTGGGACCTAGGAGGATCTGAATAACAACAATAGGGGAGCCATGAACATGAGCTCATGATTTTTTTTTCTGCATGGGAGTATGATGCAGGGGCATCATGAAAACTCATCAATGCGTTAGGAGACAATGCAATAGTGCACTTGAAGGGAATGGATCCCAAAGAGAGACACACCAGTCCTCTCAAATTTTGAGATAAATTTAAAATTTTAAATGTAATTCAATGCGATTAATTGTTGTAAGGATCAAGAAGGGATGATTTATTGCAATATGTAAGGATGAAGGTAGGATTTCATTTAATAGGAAGAGTTTGTACATATCTTGAGCATCACCTAAGATATGAATATGTAAATGAGAATTTAACTATAGTAGCGTAGCGATAGGGATGCATTTAATTAGAAGTAATATCTATAGAATAATCTAGAGGGAGAACTCGAGAAGCCCCCTCATGTATAAATCAATGTAATGAAAGCTAACTAGACGTTTTTGTTAGTTAGTTGTTGTAAATTGAATATATAGAGAAGAGAGGAGAGGAGAGAAAGACCAAAGAATCCATTGTAGTCCATCCTTGTATACATTGTAAATACTATTCATATTAATACAAAAGTAGATTTCCCTACATTTAAGTTTCATGTGTGTATGTTATTTAAGCAATCCGAATGTATTTGAATGGTTTATGTGTATGTTTATGAATTCCATGGATTCATATATGTTTCAATTGCATAAATTGATATAATTCCCTATCTCTGTAGTTTTCTGAGTGTTCTGGTCTCTCAAGGCTAGTGGAAGGAGTTCACGCCAAAGTTGTTGGAAAACTCTGTGAAGCCAACACAAGGAGTGTGCTACAAATATGATTCGAGTTTCAGAAGAGCGTTCTAGGTGGTCACACCATAACAAGTCTTAAGCTCAGAAGGGATAGTGGAAGGGAGTTTACATCAGTTAATGAACACTCTGAGGGTGAGCGCAAGGAGTGTGCCTACACTCAGTGAAGTGTAAAATCCCAAAAGGAAGAGATGTGCAAGGAGTGCACATTCAGAGTTACTAAATACTCTGAGAGCCAACACAGTGAGTGCATAGGTGAGTCTTTACAGTCCCTATACTCATAGAAGAAAGAAGAGTGTGAGGAGTGAACGAAGCCAACACATTGTTGAAGTGTTGGTAAATCTCAGAAGAAGAAGCATAGAGTCTCATGAGGGAACAAGAGATCATTTGGAGAAGAAAGGGCCAAGACCATTTGAAGTACGAGAAATTACAAGCTCAAATATGAGGTAAGTGCAAGGTTTACATAGAGCCAACATGAGGTGTGTGAAGGCTGAACCATCTACAAGTTCAAAATATCAGGAGAGATAGTTTGAGTTTATGCAGAGACCAGTGCAAGGAGTGCACCGAGACAACACTTTGTTAAGTGTTTGTTAATCTTAAGAAGGGGAGCGCAAGAGTGCATAGGAGAATAGTCTAAGTCTCATACTATAGGAGAAGCACAAGTGTGCACCCACACTTCATCCAAAGTGTTGAACAAAGCTCAGGAGTTACAGCAAAAGAAAAGGCCAAGGAGTCAGCCTTGTAGGGGAAGAGTCCAAGGCCGAGCCTTTGGAAAACATTGAGAAATTTCTTCTTTGAAGGGAAGTGAAGAGGAGTGTTGGCATAGGGACAGACCCAAGGTTCAAATCTAACAATGCACCAACAAAACCTAACTACTGGACCTTTCAGCAACACCTGCGAAGCAGATGAAGTCTCACCCAAAGTAGCAATAGGGGGTTGTGGGAAACAAGTGTCTACAACCAGAGGGAATGCAAGTGAATCGAGAACAACAATACAATATAACACAAATATCCCTTAAAATTTATACACTTAGCTTCATAGAGTTAGCTTATACCTCCTATCTTTAACACAACAATGCAATAACAATATAAAAGATATCCAATACACACATCAACCACAAAGAACAACACGATTTACATGGTTCACCTTCTCCCTAGGGCTACGTCCACAAAAATATGTTTCTTGATATATTAGATGAAATCATACAGTTCTATCTGCGCACTTGGTTGCATCTCTCTCTCTCTCTTTCTCTCTTTCTCCCCTCCCTGCACACCTAGCTGCAGGGTTGATCTTCACACGAAGATCCAGAATACAAGAATGCACAATACTTGAATCTCAATATCGCTCTCACCCACAATAGTATTAACTAATGAACAACCCTCTCGAATCTTCTAGATATTTATTTATACATTACATGACTCTTAGACAACCTCAGACTGAAGCCTAGGGGTCAAAACCCTATATCCAAAACCCTAGGTCCAAAACCCTAGGTCCACTTGACCCGTGTTTTCAGGGCTTCTCCAGCTTGTCCTTCCTCCTTTTCCGTGAAGTTCTCCACAAAATCCATTGGTGTCTTCTTATGTTCACTGAGTTGTCCGCGATCCATCTTCTTTGCTGCTTTATCTTCCTTGATCTTCTCTTTCAACGATTAGCTTTTCCTTTCTTCATTCCTTCTTTTCTTCTTATTTAACCACTTCAAACCTTCGTTAGTTTGTGTGCCTTATGTGTACTTTGTACTTCATATTTATTCTTCCCAAATATTCTCTTTATTTCTTAATACATAACCAAGGGAAAACGACCCCCAACACTCACTTGTGTCTCGTGCCGAGTCACTACAATTTTGGACCTTATGTATTACTGTGATTGCAGACTGCGTGGAGTAGCCTGTGCTTTCTTCTCTGTCCCTCCTTATCATGTGAAGACTGTCTTTTTTGTGTCTAGTACCCAATTTCAACTACACTTGGTACCTAGACCCTTCTTCTTGTGATTTTACTGAGAGCTGCGAGGCAACTGGTTGTCATGATATAGTTTCAACCAGATTCCATTTACCAAACCATCTTTCCATTCTCCATTGAGGGTCTTCAACTGTGCAACTCCTCCTTCTATGACATAGGAAACTTTTTATGGTCTGATCCAATGTGTCTTGAACTTCCCTGGATGCTTCATGAACTTACTGTCATATAACAGTACCAAATCTCCTTGCTTAAATTCTTTCTTCTTGATATGTCTGTCATGGTAAGCCTTTTATCGTTATTTTTGTACCTGCTAATGAAATATTGCAATGAACCTGTCTTCCTCCAGCTCCAACAACTGCACAATTTTGTCTTGAACAACACCGGTGTCATCCATACCTGTAAATGTTGCAATTCTTAAACTAGGAACCAAGTATTCCATAGGTACAACTGCTTCCAAGCCATAAACTAACTTAAATGGAGTTTTCATTGTCATCTTCTTGCAAGTAGTTCTATAATCCCATAATATTACTAGAATTATTACACTACTACATTGGGCGCAAATTACGACGATTTAGAATTTCGTCGTATTTTGTTTTTCTTTTTTTGTACTAAATATACTTTTTTTTTTCGGGGTCCAAATGTTGGTCACTCTAGTGACCAACATTCCAGGTTGTTCATTTTAATGACGAACTTTGGTCACTCTAGCGACTAACCACCATTTAGTCACTCTAGCGACCAACAATGGCATGTGTGAGAATCAAACGGTCATTTGCGGCAAATCAATCATATATATATCCCAGTTACGACAAATTTTCTATAGTTACAACAATCATTTTCTACAGTTGCGAAAATCATTCGGGTGTTCTGATGCAATGGCGTTCTAGTTTTTTATAAAATCTTGATTTCAATTCTCTTTCAAGAAGAGAAACATTGAATTGATCAAACTCTACATAGCTGAGATTTTGAAGGTCAGTACTTAAATTTTTTCTGTGTGATTTAATAATTTGGTGCTATTGAACTATTTTATTGTTTATTTTCACTCCTTATAAGGGTTTAGAGGAAGAGGTTATAGGCGTTAATTATGGATAAA
>ML811042.1:6877-25731 GCA_009831015.1 Picea engelmannii
GAGCTTTAGCCCCTTCCGCCTACACAACGGTCCATGTGACCGTCTATCATGTGACTTTCACCATACCTCTCGTCGGGGTTTCGGCGTTTTCGATGTCACTATACACATGCCTCCGGGATTCCCGATCCCCGATTTCCCGATGAAGGAGATCAACGGTCCAGATCTCATTCTTAATCCAACGACTGTGATTACTTCACGAAATCGCATTTCGCGATTTCGGAGTTCTTGATGCATTGTGTTCTTGACATATCAAAGTCCCGATTGTCGATGCCTCTGCTAACGTCACACGTGATTTGGAACGTGTTAGATTCTGCCACGTGTCACTCTGATTCATGAATTATATGTGTCTGAAGTGTTAGATCTACCTGGCACCTGTCATTACCTGGTTGTGCCACGTGTCCCTAGCTAATGTGGACCACTGACGTGAATTAGATCGACGGTCTAGATCACATGTTGATCTGACGGTTCAGATTCAGTCGGGATTTCGCATATCGCAAAATCGGGGTTTTCGATGCATTGTGTTCTTTGCATTATGAAATCCCGATCCCTGAAACTATGATAAGGCCTCCTGACTACCACGCGTCCATACGAATCAACGGTCCAGATACCTGCTTGATTTAACGGCTGCGATCAAATCGCGAAATCGCATTTCGCGATTTTGGGTTTCTCATTGTCAAGAGATTTTGACATTGCAAAGTGCCGATTCCCGATTCCCGATTCTTTATGCATAGATTCAAAGGTTCAGATCACTTCTAGCTCGACGACTCAGATTAGATCGGGATTTTTCACATCGCGATTACTCCCACTTATCCTTGTTCTTTAAAAAGCATGCAGATTATCTCTGATCCAACGATGATCAGGTCTTGCGCTTGGATCCAACGGTTACTGAGTCATCTCCACAACCATACCAATACTCGCACTTCCACGCAGAGATTCAACGGTCCAAATCATTCTTTCTTTAATGGCTACGATCAAATCGTGAGATCGCATATCGTGATTTCGGTGTTTTCGTTGTGATTGAACACGGGACTCATGAAACTCCGATTCTCGATTCACTGATGAACATAACTCTGACAACGCTTGATCCTATGCCACCTGTCCTTGCGAATGGACGGTTCTTAATCCTTCGAGATTTCACCTCTTCACAGTAGGACTTAACCCCTGCGTTTAACCTCTGCGCAGCTTCTGAAGATCTGACGGCTATCGGCCTTTCGGAAAATTTAAATGGGATCCAATGGTCACTGGATCTCTGTCTTCCTTTTTCCTCTGTAAGCTCTTGCTGCACACGTTTTCTTCAAGGCTGTTCCTCCTGAGCTTTTGCTTCCAAATCCCCACGAAGTTTTATCCTTCTTATCCTGTTGTCTCCACTGTTGCCATTAATGACAACAACCATCACTGCATTCTATCCACTGAATTTTCCAACATGGAAGTGGGAAGTAGTAACGATGTATTTTATTACGGGATTGCCCAGAACAACGAAGCTGCATGATTCGATCATGGTGGTGGTGGACAAGCTTACAAAAGATACCCATTTTATTCCACTGAAAACTACTCATAAGGCAACAGATGTGGCTGATATTTTCATAAAGGAAGTGGCACGATTGCACGAAATTCCTAAAATGCTTGTGTCCGATAGAGACCCAAAATTCACCTCGAATTTCTGGAAAGGATTGTTCAAAGGATTCAGAACGAATCTGAACTTTAGTACATCTTATCATCCTGAGTCTGATGGACAGACAGAGATGGTGAATAGAGTAATAGAAGACATACTGAGAATGTATGTGATGGAAAAACCATCAAGATGGGAAGACTACCTACACTTGGTAGAATTTTCCTACAACAATGGGTATCATGCATCATTGAAGATGATCCCATTTCAAGCACTTTATGGAAGAAAGTGCAATACTCCAGTGAGCTGGGATAATCCAGCTGATAGAGTAGTAGTTGGGATAGAGTTTCTCAAGGAGATGGAGGACCAAATGATAAAAAATAAGAAAAACTTGAAAGTTGCCCAGGACAGGCAGAAAAGTTATGCTGATAAGAACAGAACCCACAAAGAGTTCAAAGTGGGTGATCATGTTTTCCTGAAAGTTGCGCCAAGTTGGCAGCCAGATTTTGTGGGCCATTTGAAATCCTGGAAAGGATTGGGCCAGTTGCATACATGCTTGCATTACCTGCATCTATGAATGTACATAATGTGTTTCATGTTTCATTGCTTAAGAAATATATACCAAATGCTAATCATGTTATCGATTGGAATGTGATTCAGGTGGAACAAGAAGGTGTCTTGCAAGTGCATCCTGTGCGCATATTGGATAGGAAAAAAAAACAGCTCCGGAATCGAGCTATAGGGCTTGTAATGGTCCAGTGGACCTGCTACGGTCCCGAGGATGCGACATGGGAGCATGAAGGTGTTATTCGGGCAAAGTACCCGCATCTTTTTGAAAATTTTGAAAAGCTTGCAGATGCAGTGTAAAGTTGCACTGAGGACAGTGCAAAAATAAGGGGAGGGGATTCTAATGTCCCCAAGGCCAAGCCCTGTTGTAAATCATGTCTGTGAAGTATAAGCTTTCATCATGAATTGTAATTATGTTTTATAGGCTGGTGATCCAAGTTTATATATAAGTTGGTGGCTTATGTGTTATTAGGCCAGAGAGCTTAAGTGTTAAGGCCGAAGAGCCTGCTTTTGTATATGTAATCATGCATAACATTAATAAAAAATATAAACACCGTTGCGTGAAAACCGACCACAATAAATGAGTGAAGGGGGACTAATATTCCACATAGTGGGTAAGGGATTGAGGGCTGGATGGATGGGAAGAGGGGCTAAGTGTTGAGCCTAGGGGCTTAAGTCCTTGGGAATAATATTTTAATATTATTCCAAAAAGACATGTGAAATGTATGTTTTATCCTAAGTTCCTGGGAGGAGAACATGTGCAAAAGGGAACGCAGGCTATGAAGCGCATGCAGCTTCATGGGTGACAAGTGTCAACCCAAGCGCATGCAGTTAAAACTTTGGAAATGAGCCGTGTTGGGGGTTCTTCTTCCATTCTCGTCGACTGCTGCGTAGGTTCCTCCTCCATTTCCACTGTCGACCGTCTGAATGTAAATCCCGTCTGACCTCTGCAAGAATACCCTCAGGCAACTCTAAAACCGAGGGAAAGGTCTGTGTTTGTTTCGGGGAAAGCCGGTACACCCTCTGTTCTGAACCGTAGAGCCTGTGTCTGGGATATCTGTACACCTTGCACAGTCCCAAAACCATAATCGTGAGTCTATCCAGTAATTGTTGAGCCTGGTTGGGTTGAAGTATGTGTCTGTCACCTGTTTGGGAAGCCCGTGTCTATTTTCCCAGTTGACTGTTGAGGCCACGCATTGTTGGACTGCGCCTGGCTTGCTGGCCAGTCTAAGTTTGTGCTAAGAATGTGTGTAACCTCTCTCCAGGTGAGGGAGTTGATTGTTGTTGGAAGCAACAGGTTGTTAGGCTTGTGAGCAGCTCTCTCCAAGAGAGAGAGAGTTTACTGGGAAGTGGTTTTCTTCCAGCGAGAGTCCAGCACCATCTATGGAGCTCTGAGACTTCCTGATCCGATCTGTTGCCGAGACCCAAAGAGGGAAGAGAAGCACCGATGGACTGTTCTTGTGAAGGTGTATACTCCCGAGCGAAACAGGCATGTGGGGAATGAGAGTCTGTGAGTAGTGGGCGTAAGAAGGCATCCTGGGAAGAATCCTTCCAGTGATTTTGTGCAGTTTTCCCTGTAACCTTAGCCTAGCCTAGGATTCCTTGCCTTGGGTGGAGCTTAGTCCCAGCTCGGGGGTGACCTACTACTGAGAGTGATGAGCAGCGTGGTCTAAGGCTGGGAGGTTCGTGGAAGGCCTGCACGTGGATGGTGGAATTACCACAGTTTCAAAGATAAGTATCAGTTTCTACTTTAATTATGTTTTGCATGCCTGTGTTGCTTATAATTATCATGTATTTCCCTATAATCATGAATTACTATTAACTCCATTAAATCTGCATATTAGCAGTAATCCTGTGCCTACTCTGAGTTAAATGTGTTTCATTTGATTAAATTCATGTTATATATATAAATAAGTATGAGATTGTTGTTCTGCACAGTAGAGTCTGCTCGACCAACGGGTTGGATGAAGGCCAGGGGAGCGTTACAGATATTTTGTGTGTATTACTCGTTTTTCCAAAATTTTCTAGTTTGTATTTTCTCTCTGCTTTTCTTCTTTCAAATGCGGGTTCCTGCATAGGCGGCTTTAACATTGTGTTTCCGTTGTTCTGCCAGCCCGGACTTCCGCAATTTACAAATGTGTAGTTTTCATTAACACTCTGCAATATTTTAATTTATTTTAAAAAGAAAGAGTTTCCAGGGAGCAATTATATATATATGTAAATATAATTTTTAAATATGATGTTTTTGTTTTTAAATATGATGTCTAAGAACATTATCAATATAGACTAATATAATTTCACTTTCTATTTGGTTGGTCCTTTTAGAAATTCCGCGACATACAAATTGATGATTGATATCTGTCACTAAGATGCAATATGACCATTGGCCCTTCATGTCTCCTGGGTATATCTTCTGTCGTTTTTCTTTTGTAACTTGCCCAACCGCTTTCCATACTTAGGTATTTGTTGGAATCAGTTTCGCCATCGTCGTTGCCTTCGTACTTGTTTCCAGATGTGCAATAATTAAGCTTTAATGGTAGTAGTCATCCTGCAGGAACCTTTAACATTGTCATTAATGTTCGAAAATCTGGAGAAGATTTGTCGTTACTATGAATTAAACTAAGATTTGCGCACAAGTATGTTATGGTTTCCAAGTATTCATTTCAAAGACGATGCAATATTTTTTTTTGTGCGTCGATAGGTTGGCGCTTTTAAGAAATTTCTAATTCTTAATCTCTCTTTGTCGTCACCACCACCTTCACACTTTTTCCTAATTGTGCAATTAGTGAGATGTGATGGTGACAACTCATTCCACACGAACCTTGGAGCTTGTCATTGATCAATGAAAGGCTCAAGGAGATATTCCATTGATACGCATTAAACCATAATTTGCGGAGGGTTATATTATCCCTCCCCGGTTTTCATTTCAAACATTGTCTCTAGCAAACGAAAATTCTTAATAACTTGTGGTACCTTTTTTGTCCAGACATAGTAAACACATTGGGGCATAATGGTCAGAGGTTCCACTATTCCATGGCATATTCTTACTATTCATATCCCTCCGCCCAGGAGAAAAAAAGGAGATGGTCCCTTGGTACACCGAGAGATATATTTCAAGCCAAATAATTACAAGGCAGCCCTTCCTTCTCACAGAACCTGTCCAGTTGCATTCATGGCTGTCGCAGAAGTTTATGTCATGAATTTTGAGCAGGAAGGATATGATCTGATGGGCGATGATACGACAATGGATGATGGCAATGCAGAGAATATTCTCACTTCTGTGACCAAATTTAAATCAACCATAATGGAAGGAACTTGTTGGCTCGGTGATGGCGGTCTTGAAAACACCAAAAGGAGTTTCAGAAAAGAAATCGACGATAAACGCAATGGCCACTTTACAGCGCGAAAGTAGGAATTTCAGAGTTCCAAATTAGTCTGTTCTGGGCAGAAGAGTTTCATTGTAAAGCAATGATATGTTGATGCTCCCAGATATATATTTCAAACCAAAAACATATTGATTGACATCTTCGGGAATCAGGTCCAAAACGCTCGTTGTTGCAAGGCATTTTTCTACTAGTCATCTCCTTCTGCCCAGAATGGACTAATTTGGCCCTCTGGAATTGCATGTGCAACCTGTGCTCCTAAATTTTTTTGGACTATGCAGTGGCAGTTTCAGCTAAGGGCTATTCCATTTTCCTTGCAACGTTTTTCGTCTTCTTCTTCACGGGAAGCTTATGAAAACTATCAATTTCAACACAAGATGATTCATCGAGGAGAAAACTGCAAGGATCTTGCATGTTGGGGATCCCGTCTGTGTGTTTGTCGTAGATATGTTCAATGTTTTGGCTCGAAGAACTGGGTTCAATCTGTAAGGATAGATGTACAATACTCGATGTTTTTCTTATTTTATTAAATGGATTTGCTGTTAAAAAATATTTGCCTTCGACTCTTCATTGCTGCTTCTTTTTTGGATTTAACACATGTTCTCATTGGCATGGTTCGGTGCTCTCGTACCTCTTCGATATTGTGTTTTCTTGGGTTATTTTTTTCTAAAATGGAACATCTAACAATTATATGGCAATGTATTGTGTCAATCCACCAACCTTTTATGCAAACAAAAAAATGGATTGCACAGTTTCAAACCAACGTTTAATTCTATTCGTAATGCAGATAGAACATAGCAATACCAATGCACAAGGTTGCAGTGAAATCGTTATTGTTGTTTCTAGACATGCAATTATTAAGTTTTAATGCTAACAACCCATAATGTAAGAAGTTTAATACTTGAGTCAATATGTTGCAGTCATGGAAGAATGTATCAAGAACACAGTTACACCCACATGTTCCAATAAAATCTAATCTTCAACAAAGCATTTGATGGCAATTAGTAGAAAATGAAGTTTAGTAGTTAAGTTAATATGTTACAGTCATGGAAGAATGTATCAATAACATATTTACACGTATACATTGCAATAAAATATAATCTTGAACAATGCATTTGCTGGAAATAGTACAAAATGATGGTTTTGCAACAACGGGGCTTCTTTGAAACCAATTCACGCTTACGAAAATTGCCTTCCGCCTGTTACAGGTTTGTCAACATTTCACTTCTACTTATCCGTGACCTCCAAACAACATTCTCAGCTCCGTGATATACAAATTGACAGACAGTCTCCAGGGATGGCGGGTTCAAGATTGCCTTTCTTTACGGATGGAAAAGTGCTAAAACAAGCCATACCACATTTGCGGCACATAGGCTATATTAAAGGGAAAAGTATTTCCTTTATAGTTCTGTGTCTTGCAAACAACACCCACAGTTCCGCACAATACAAATTGACAGTCGGACTTGCCCTCTTCCGTGGTATACATTTTGCATTGAAAACTTCCGAGAAATACAATTTAACCATCAACTCCTCGCATATTTTGTGGAACTATTGTCACCCCATTTTGAAGCTCGTCTTCCCGCTTTCCATACTTCGCCATTTCTTCAAATTTATTTAGCGGATCGTCGGTTTGGTAGGTTGAAGAAATATTAAGTTCGTAGTCATTGTTTCCTGTGCCCGCACCCCTTTGCAATTAGTAGTTGCCAATTATATATAATATCTTATTGCTATGCATGAAATTAGCAATTTCCATATTCCATTCTTGGCCACTTTGCCGGAATTTCACAAATATACAAACCGACCACTGAACTGCCTCATCATGATCTCTTCCGTTTTACACATTTTGCAGTAAAAAATTCCGATACATGAAATTTGACCATGCAACACTCGATTGTCCTGAGTATCCCCGTAATCCTTTTTTGAATCTCGTCTAACCGCTTTTCATAGCTTTCCATTCTTTCCTTTCTCCCCGCCATCTCCGTCACCTTCACACTTGTCTATATATATATATATATATATATATATATATATATACATATCTTGTTTCTAAATATGGAATTACTGGCATTTAATTCTAACAGGTCATCATGCAGAAACAATATAAATTGTCATTGATGGGCAAAAGGCTCAAGAAGATCTCAAATTGATGTGCATTAAACCAGAATTTACGGGGGGATTATACTATCCCTTCCGAGTGTTCATTTCAAAATCATGAAATCCCGTTCGCACGTCGTGGCGTTCACACGTTCGTGAAACGTCCAATAATTAATTGCTCTTCGCCATACCCGCCACCTTCACATTTCTAAATATGCATTAAATAAGCTTTATTGCTAACAGTTCATCAGGCACCACCCATACAGATTGTCATTACTCAGCAAAAGGCTCGAGGAGCTTTCCCATTCATAAGCATTTAACCAGAATTTAGCGAAGAGTTACATTATCGACTCTAACTGTTCATTTAAACCATCATATGCAGCAAACCAACGTTCTCATAAACCTATGGCATCAGCTAGACAACAATTCTGTGGAGATACACTCAACATCTTTGGGCGCAAGGACCAGAACTTCTAGTGGTCCAGGGCATATTCTTATTACTCAACCTCTGCTGCATAGAACCAAGTAATTTGGACCTCCGAGATTGTTCATGTAGGTTGTGTCCCTAAGGTTTTTGATTGTAAGGACCTCGTCTCTTGGTGCGCTAATAAATTTATTTCATAGAAAATAATTATTCCACTACGGGACCGCTCTTCTGTTTCTTTGTCACCTCAGGTCTTCCGCCAGATGCTAAAATTGTCGGAGCCAACATTGATGTTCAAAGGAGAAGATTGAAAATAGTTCCTAGCAAAGCATAATAATGGATTGGACCTCTTGCCCCATATTTTGGAAAACCCGCTTCTAGTTCCTAAAGATATTACAAACATGCAAGTTAGTTCATTTAGAAATCCATTTCACGAAATTGCCTAGCTGTTTACAAGAATAACTAGACAAGAGTCCACAACAATTGTTTCCCACATGGCTCTTTATATTTTGTATTTCACAGTCAACAAACAAGCCATTTTTTATTGGGACAGGTTAATTTCCCATGAAATCTGTTCCCAATTGTCAAGCTACAAAAGGGAAAATAAATTTTATATGTCATCCTATTTAGTTTTTGCAATAGCGCATTCCTGTCGGTTTCCACAACTGTCTCTATCCAAGAATGTCAACTGCAAATTGCACCCAATAACGTTCTGGTACTAGGCCTTATGGAAGCACAAGGCTTCCCACCTTTTTTATGAGGTTTTTAATGGATTCATGTTTTTTTTCAAAGTTTTGTTGTTAGGAGAAGATACTCCCCGCATATCTGAACATGCAACTAGTTTTTTGGACAAGGGGACACTCGAACTTTTGGATAATTACACTATGATAAGAATTTTTGGCTCCACGGAACAGCCTGCTCTCCTTCCATGTCACATTACGAACATAATGTTTTTTGTAGAAGTAGCACGTCAATACAGCTATTGGTTCCATCTATTTCAAAAAATAAGAAAAAAAAAGTTCATTCCTTTGCCTTGGAAAGTAGGGGAGTTTGTGGTAAAAAACGTCAACAAAATTAACGATTTCGCAACACATTCTAGCATCTCCAATCTGAGATATGCTGAAATCATAAGAGGGTTCGACCCCTATAATATTTTTCGACAACATTTACAAACACTTGGCCTCGACGATTGTTTTTTAAATAAACACCTGCCCAAAAATAGAGACAGTGGCGACATCGGTCCTGCCTCTGATGCCGACGACGTGGAAACAGTGCAAAGATGCACTAAATTGTACACGCAACAGGGGAAAGGCCCCAATGACAAGAGTGTTCAATCCACAAATACAACTCCAAAAAGTACGACATCCTGGAGCATCGCTCCAACGGCCCACCATAACAACAAAGAAACTCAGAGTTCTTCAAACGAAGGAAAAGATAATGACCCTCCTCATTCAAAAATTGATAGTTCTCACAAGCTTCCAGTAGAGAAGAAGAGAAAAAAAAAATTGGGGCAAGCGGAAGAGCCATAAATTCAGAGTGAGAACATGGAACTTGACATTGATCTGGATAGCATGATTTGCTTCCTTGATCAACCTGGAGACACCATCCACCATAGCCATCCAATGGACATATTTGTCACCGAAAATTTTGATGAAGATGAATCCTTCGTGTTCCAGAGCGTTGTTTTTGATAGCTAGTCCAGAAAATTGATAATTGAGAAAAAATATGTTAAAAATAAGAAAGGAAAATCTAGTTCAGAGGTTCACGTTGCCAATATGCGACCGTCCCAAATATGTCAACTTCACACCGTGAGCGGAGAAGCACTTCATGATTCCATTGGAAGCATGGAGACCGAGAATGCCAGACTGAAAAACCAGGTCAAGGAATTGGAAGACGCCTTCATTCCTATGCCATTGCTTGTCAATCCTTTGGCAATAGCCATGCCTGGCACCCCTATACCCAATGTAAAAGCATCCTCCACCCTCCTCGCATCCTATAAAGGATATGTGGACAATAATATCAAAAAAAGAATGGAACTGGTTACCAAGGCGTGGAAAAGATCACGAACCATCACTTCCCTTGGAACCAGGGCACATAGTTTGCTTGAACTTTTGCAAGCCGAGTTAAAATATGAAGAGAATTTCCTTTTAAAAATGGTCATTCCTTTTGGCAAGATTGTCAACAATATGACAGAAACAAAAAGAAGAGAAGAAGATGTTCCATCCAAAAACCGGATCGGTCAATTGAATGCATGTTGGAAAGAAAAAGTGAAGAAACTACATCTCATTGTTCAGTCATGTGAACAAGACATATCAAAGAAAGATAAATAAATCACAAGGCTATCAAATATAGACTTAGCCGAGAAAACCAACGACTTCCAAGACCGCAACTTAATCGCAAAATTCTTTCCCTTAACTAGGTAAGAGTTCGATAAACAAGTTGCTATGTTTAAGGCCTTGTCTCTGGAAAAGTTTTATAGCATCCTTCAATTTGATCAAGCTCACATCCACGACTGGCTAGTCAAATATGTAGTACAGAATGAGGAAATTCATCAGGCTCTCTGTAATCTTTCTATCGACTTTTGGGAATTAGAAAACGATATTTTCAACATAAAAATCCGGAATGAGATCAACGTCACCCCAATGAGAAGCTACATTGAATAATGGCTTGAAAGGCAATTGAAACAGGCCATCGGTGAAAGGCAATAGGCACTTGCCAGCATTCCAGCAGTCATGGAGGACATGCTTGAAACCTCAGTCGTCGGGGGCATCAATGAAACGACAACCACAAGAAAATAGCCAAAGGGCTCAGATGTACCCTCACTGTAAGTTTACTGATCGCATCCTGCTTTGCTTATCAACCCACTTATTCTAGTTTCTTAAATAGAGATGTATAGGCAAACACTTATACCTTTCCATTTATATTTTTTTACAGGTATTGCACTCTATCTTCTTTCCACAATCTTGTTTCTTGTACATATTTCTGTAATGGTTCGTGGGAGCCCCAATCCCAGTCTACATGAAAAACGCATTGAAATTCCAATTTATATGTAACAAACTTTAATTTCTTGTATATTTCAAAATTTCTAGTAGTATGTAGCAAACTTTTATTTTTGGACATATTTCAAATAAAAATGCATTTAAATTTTTATATGTTACAGACTTTATTCTTATCTTTCACCAGTCTGTATCACAAATGCATTTAATTTTTAATATGTTACAGATTTTTATTTTTATCTTTCACCACTCTGTATGACAATTCCATTTAATTTTTTATATGTTACAAACTTTTATTTTTTTATATATTTCAAAATAAATGGTGCTCTACAATGCAAGCGTCATTTACTTATACCCCATATTCACAAATGCATTTAAATTTTTATATTTCTTCTCCTTTTAATTTTATGTTTTCATATATTTTTATCTTTCACCAATCCATATGGCAAATGCATTTGAATTTCCAAATTTATTCTTCCACTGTCAACAAATTTGTAGTTTGTTATATACTTTCAAAAAATATATGTTTGCTATATACTTTCAAAAAATAGATGGTGCTCTCGCTGCCAAGCGTCGTTTACTTTTTCCCCATGTTCCATGATATACATGTTGCACACAACATTTCCGTGATATACATTTTGCACCGAACACTTCGTTTCATTTACATTTCGACCCCATTTTCCACATTCTGCTTTCTAACCTCGTTGGCAGGGACTACACTACCATGCAGCCTTGTTATTTTGGCTTCCACTGCAAATAAAGTGACCTTTTAAAAGCTTTGTGGTTTCCTTTGTGATTATATTTATTGGAATGTATAGTACATTGTATTCAATTTGAGTTGACTCTTTATTAGTTTGGAAGTCGAATAAAATGTTTTTATGTTGTATGAGTTTTAAGCTTTTAAATATTGTTAGAAGTTTTGAAACATTCAACTTTTTTAGTGGACACTTCACTATTATCGGACGATTGAAAGTCTAAGAAAGCTTCAATTGATAGTTTTTCAAAAAGCTTAAGTTCATATATTATGATTAATTGTGGAAATCTACATACTTATTTTTATATTTTTTTAAAATTTAATGTTATTCAAATTTTTTTCTTAAATATTAAAATGCATTTATTTTTCATGTCATTTGTCGATAATTTTATCTCTAACTTCATTTCTTATTTTGGAGTCAGTAATACTTATTGTTTTGGGGTATATTCCTACATCCATTACTTTAGTTGATCATTATCTATTCCTTTAATTGATATATTGAATTTAGTGTATGTCTTCCATGCAATGCTCAACCAAGATGCTTCTCCCTCTGCCACAAATTCCACCTAGATGCTTCTTCTCATGCCATAGTGGCCAAAGGGGCTTAGCTTCTTGCTTTGCTCCATGTGTCGCTTCTTCGTAAACTATATCTTGAATGGGCTTTCTAACTTGCTATTTCTTTGGATATGGAAGGACAATATCTCTGCTACTGGATCTGTGGGAACATACACTAATAGCAACACAGATGTCAAAACAATGAGCTATGCCTCTCAAACAAGATACCTAATGGATCAATTGGGCCACCTACTTGATTTGCATCTGCTTCCAAAATTGTACCTCCCATTGGAAAATCAATGTCTATGTCCACATCCACTATCTTCTCTCTTACAATTGTGTCTTACCAATGCTACTAACTCCAACCAAAGCCATGAAGATACTAGGTCTAAAGGCCAGACTCACAGATTTTCTTAACAACTATAGTTGATCCTCTAGCATGCATTATTGTTTTAGTTCCCATAAAAGTTAAAATAGTTGATACACTTGGGCATTAGGATACATATGTACATAACCAAAATTTTCCTCCAAGTTCTATGTAAATTACATTTATTGTCACATACAAGAGGCATGTCGACATAATATCTAATAACTTTGAAGCAAATGGTAAATCGAGTGAATGGAAGAGTCATTCCCTCCTTGAGAGCTTAGAAAGTATCTCTAAAGTTGATGGAGAAAGTGTAAATTTTTAAGCATGTTTTCATATAAAACTAACACAAAGATAAATACCATAACGATGTCCTAGCATGGCAAATGACAATTTCCAGTCCATTCGGGTCATTAAAATACTTTACATAGTCCATACTATATATAGTTCCAACTCCTTGATAATGGCCAGAGAAATCTAGAGTCTCTCTAACAATCATCATTTCATGATGGAGATTATTTTGAATAATGCATGTTGATGTCTTTTGAGGTATGAATTCGTTCATTTCATGTCCATTACAGTAATGTATGCTAATGTCCTTTGAGGTACAAATTCATTCGTTTCATGTCCATTATAGATCACTTTATTGGATACTTGCAAAATTTACATAAGGAACGATTTGTCAAGAAACCATGATAATGTTGCCAAGTAGTGTGTTGTCTCACTTAAAAATTTGAAATAATTTCTTACTTTGAGATTCTAGAGTTTGTTAAGCAATACAACACAAGAAAGACACACAAACTTGGAAGAAAAAGCTTTAGGCCATATTCATTCTTCACAATATTCATTACAATGATACAATTTTATAGTACATGGATGAAACCATCTCATAAACTAGATTTACCCTCACATCGACACCTCATCAAGAGATAAGGTTAGGAGGCGTCAAAAAAAGATCTAATACACACTTATGATAAAAACTATATCCTATAATGTGAAATACACAAAGGTGGTGTGTGAATTCATAATTGTATAGGGAGTTACAAGCTAGCAATCTAGCCCTCAATCATAAGTCCTAACAATTATACCAGCAAGGCAACAAGAATTAGTGCATGAAATTGTATCATCTTCAATTTGAAACTCCTGGGTTGAGCCTTGATGAAGATTTGTCTAAAAAAGGCCAAATATGGATGCTCAAAACTTATAGAATCTAGAAAATCCCACTGTGTCAACATGTGAGCTAGAATGCCTGTAATTATTCATTGTTGTGAACTCCAATATCTTATGAGAGAAAATCGTGAGAAGTGAATCAACTTCAAGTTTGACACATCCTTGAAAATGTTTGACAACCCAATCAAATGCCAAACAACAATGCAGATGGATCTAGTTATCCTTTGCTAGGTCAAATGACCATCTAGATGAACAAAATGTCCACAAAAATGCTCTAAGAAAATGACACAAGAATAGTGTCAATCAACATCCCAATATTGAATATTGTATATGATCCAACTACAAGATATTGAGCCATAATTATGCCAAATAACCATGAAGTAGTAAACTAGGTGTCCTAATGAAACTGCTCAAATGTTGAATCAATCATGTCAAGGAAAGCTCGATCACATCAATGCATGTCACATCATACATTCTTGTTAAATACAAAGAATCAATCATGTCAAGGAAATCTTGATCACATCAATGCATGTCACATCATACATTCTTGTTAAATAAAAAAAATCAGATATTTATTTCTTCACACAAATGAATTAATTCATCCATTCACAATATTTTATTGTATTATTAAAAGCCAAATAAATCCATTTTAATTCCATATTTAATAAGTATTAAAAGTGATAGAAAGAATTAAAATTCTCTAAATGTTAAAAAAATTTAGAGTTAAAATGAATTATATAGAGAGATATGTAAATGATTATTATTTCAATGTTTATATATATATATATATATATATATATATATATATATATAAACTATTAGATTTATATTACAAAAGACTAAAAATAAATTTGCAGAAAGAACATACATAAGAGGAGTTGATTACATATCAAAATCAAATCAAGAGACTATCCATCAAAGTAGTGTAAGCTATTGGAATATACTAAGTTCAAAATGATATGTATATATGGACTATTTTGAAATACATAAATAAAAAATGTGATTAACATAAAGAAAATACTTCATTCTAAAAGGTTGTTTTCAGCTTCTAAGCGTGTGAATAGAGTAGGAGGCTTGGCTAAATTGTTCAAAGTTGATTGTAGTGTGAGCTCAATAGGGTTGAACTACCCTTGTTTGGTCATGTTAGAAAGAGTCTTCTTGAGTGTAGTCAATTCAACTTCTAGAGCTTAAATATGTTTTGTTTGAGTTAACATAATGCTCGTGAACAATTCCTCGTGAGGACTGAAAGTCCACCACCCCACCCCCGAGATTTCAATTTTCCTTACAATTCCTCCAATGTAGAGTCATGTTGTTGAAGGGTCTTGTGGGTTTCCCTCAAGTCAAAATAAGCCATGTCCTTAAGTAGGAAGAACCTATACCTGACAACAACAACAAAAGGCCTTTTGAGAGTGGGTAGACCCTAGGAGGGAAACAAGCCTTCCACCTGAGAAGTTGGGGAAGGAGAGAAGTGAAGAGACAGAACTGTCCAAAGAGTTGAGACCACAAACCAACAAAGCTCCCAGGCTGAGGAAAGTCCAACCATCGCACCGTTGCGAGCAGGTAACCACCATCAAAAAAGAAAACACAAACAAAGGGACTACCAATTGAAACATTACCAAGAAATCAAAGGGGTCGAGGACCATTGAGATTGATGTCAACAAAACACAAAGAGCTAGACATAAATATCCCATATTGTTCTATCTCTCGTGCAATAAATTTTTAAGATGCTACATAGAGGAGAGTAGCATGTGGAAGATAATGGAGAGTCTCTTAATACCCTCCTCCACTTTAAATGAATTTGTAACCACTTATGAATCCGCTATCACTCCTAAGTTTTGTATGAGGTGTATATATAAAAATAATAATATAAAAATAAAATCATATCAATTATTTCAAAAAAAAAATGAAGCAATTTTATTTGAAATTATTTCTAGTTTTTTTTCAAATAATATAAATCCATTTTACTACAACATCTTTTAAATATACAAAGATTTACATTTTAATTCTTTAATAAATAAGTTAAAATTTTTAAATATGTAAAAATTTACAATTTTTTTTTATGTTTAATAAAAAAAAAATTAAAATAAATATACTTTATTATTAATAAATAAGGTAAAACTTTTCAATATGTAAAATTTACATTTTAAAATTCGTCTTTCTTTAATAAATTTAAAGTTAAAATAAATATATTTTATTATAATTAATAAATAAGTTAAAACTTTTGATTTAATTATTCTTTCGTATATATTTATATGATATTTATTTTTATGAGAAATCGAAAAATATCCAAAATTAAAAAAAATTACATTAATATAATTAATAAATCTTATAATTTTGTTTTTCTCCATATTTATTTATATTATATATTGTTTTTATAAAAGGTGCTTCTTCACTAACGGGAGACCATATTGATAACGCTTTAGGACCACACATTGCAAGCAAATATATATAAAGTTTGCCCAGCTGTGGGGTTTATAAAAAGGAAATTCAACAGACATAAAGTCCGTTATGAATTGCCGAGGATTCATTAGCCTAAAAGTTATCTTTGCGAGAATTGTTTTCATAGCGGATATAGAGATCTGTAATTTGAAATATGTAATATACAATAATTAAAATAACAGCCAAAAAGAATAAACATATTAATTGTGGATGCCAAAATAAAAAAACACCAAATTCTTTGTGCACAAGTTTCCTATTGGCACTGTGAAGTTCACTGCACAAGAGTGCAAAAGTCTCTGCTGTGTGGGAAAAACCTCTGCCAAAAGGGAAAAAATAGTGCTTATACCTCAAAACTGCAAATATACATCGAAAAGCTGTTCATAGTATCCAAAATTGCAATCACCAAACTGCGTAGGAGAAAACTTAACATCCTTTTCACATCAGTGAACCTTTGCACGTTTTACCAGTGCATTCAACATCACTTGTATAAATTAAACTCATAAGAATTGGACTTGGAATAACATCATGAAATTGTATGGCATGTTTACATTTGCAACTACATGTGAGCAGAACTGAAACACATGGAGGAGGTTCCATAAACAGCATTGACATTTGAAATATAACATTTGATTAAAATATTGTACAAAGTCCTCATAGACAGAGACATAAGCTAAGGAGATGAATATCAGATGCCATTTATTTCAATTTGAAAAATGAAATCAACAAACTTTGTATTTGAGAGCTTTTCAACTCCTCCAACTGGTTGGAAATGCTGGAAATGCTGTAGTAGAAAAAATTTCCCTCTTCATATGTAGTTGTTAACTCTGTTGGTGTTGCAGGGTTCCAAATGTTAGGAATAGAGTAAGACAAGTGAGCAAAAGATTTGGACAACAGATCTGAAGATGCCATTGATCCATAATCACTTAGTTTCTGCATCACTGCACTCGTAATGCCAGCAGCTCTATTCTGTATTAACATTGTACAGATAAGCCATCTTGATCTACAAACTCATTCGTTGTTCCCACAAATGATTTGCAGTAGCTGAAGAAGAGGAAGACACAGAGTAGTTGAAGGATTTGGGTGGTGTTAACAGCGATCTGATGGAGTGGGCAAGGGAAGAGGCAATGGCTGCCTTCACCTGCCCTCTTTTGGGGATGTTCCTCCTCGGCATCTTTATTGATGTTTATGAATTGAGTTCAATGAAATAATTGGTGAAGGAAGGAAGCTACGGAGAGTGAATGGAGGGCAAAAACAAGTTAGAGACCGCTTACAGAGAGGGGAGGATAATGAGTATTTAAGCTTTCCATTTGCAGATCTGGGTGTGATCCCTGTAACGCAATTCCACACAGTGTGATCTCGGGCAGAGCAGCATTTTCTTTAAGTGGTGGGGCCAAACAGTGAATGGAATAATAATGGATTGGAAGTGGACGAAAGTTGGCACCAACCCATCAGCTTCCATCAATCAATGAAACAAAAGGAAAAAGAAAGATGCTATCGATCTCCACTATCACAAGTTGCAGATATTTTCAACACGTGACTAATGTATTGTCCTGGGAAGTTGAAAGGAACGCTAACCATCAGGAAATTGTTTACATTAAAATATATTTATTTAATAGTCATAGCAAAGCTAGCTTTGATGAGAATTCTATATTTTCAATTCTTTACTCATATGCAGGCCAGGTATGTCAGAAAACATGAGACGTGAAGGAGCACAGAGATATCCATATCAATACCACCGCCTGCCTTTGCCGGTATTGAATTGATTACTGATAAATATAGATTTGTCACATGAGAAGAAAGATAAAATATACGAGAGCAAAACAACACGGTGAGGCTACGCTCACTTCTCAGTATTAAATGAAGACGGATTACATCCTTATATAGGAAAAGACTCTCGCGAGTCGGCTACATGCAAAGCAAAAGACAACTCGACAACTGATTCTTAACTAAGAACTGACTCTTCTAACTGGCGCTTACAACCCACGCTTATTACTGGTGCTAACAACTAGCTAACATCTCCATTATTTCCAAGTCTCCCCCTTAATGGAGAATGGATTGACTTCGACACCTAACATCTCCCTAAACAGTTCAAACTTAATCCTTCCAAGACGCTTAGTGAAAATATCAGCAACATTTTCACTAGTATTACAATACACAAGAGTTATTTCATTTGACTGCAACTTTTCTCGAACAAAATGATACTGAGCTTCAACATGCTTTGTCCTTGCATGAAAAATCGGATTCTTCGCAATATTGATTGAACTTTGATTGTCACATCTGATCATCGTAGGTTCCTTTCGTTCTTCTCCAACATCTTGAAGAAGTCTTCTTAACCAAACAGCTTCACAAGTTACTGCACACAAGGCTTTATATTCTGCTTCGGTAGAGGACAAAGATACAGTAGGCTGCTTTTTACTGCTCCATGAAACAACCCCGGATCCAATGCTGAACGCATATCCAGTGGTTGATCTTCGATCATCTATATTTCCAGCCCAA
>ML811042.1:28815-42825 GCA_009831015.1 Picea engelmannii
TAAAAACAACTCTTTGACTCATTCCTATCAGATTGCATACCTTGATTTGGCGATTGTCTTCTCTGCGATGAACTGCCTCTCTGCCATGAACCGCCTCTCTGCCATGAACTGCCTCCTCTGCCTCTTACTCCTGATCTTCCTCTTGCAGATCTATTATTTGACCACAGTGCCAAATCTTTACTCTGAGGCTTCAGATTCCCGCGCCTCTCTTCCTCTTGCAGAAAAATACCTGTCAGTTCTTCAAACGTGGGAGGATTCTCCCTTGCTGCAAGACCTGTTATGAACATATGATAGTCTTCTAGCATACCATTTAAGGTAATAGTCACTAGATCAGTATTGGAAACAATTTCCCCTATATTCACTAACTTGTCTTTCACTTCTTTAATGCGACTCAAAAATGAACTAACAGATTCATTTCCATCCATCTTAATGCCTAGCAATTTAGTTTTCAGGAACAAAATGCGATTTGTGTTGCTAGTTTCATACAATGATTTAAGAGCTGTCCATGTTGCAGCAGAAGTTGTAGCGTCTCTAATATGTGGAATTATGCTATCTTTAACTGACATGCGCAACAATACCTTTTCCTTGTTTTCGCGCTTCTCCTAGTCTTGGATCTGTGCTGCTGTCGTACCTCCTACCGCTATTGTCGCACCTGCAGCCGCGACAGGTTTCAGTTTGGTTCCATTCGCAATGTTCCAGACACCATAGCCCTCCATGGGCGTCTGCATCTTGAATTTCCAGTTAATGAAGTTTGAGCCATCTAACTTGTTGGCTTCGTTGAGGTAGGTCTCTGCCAGCGGATTTTCCATCGCTGCAATTTAGTCTCTGCAAGAAAATCACCAAGGATATGCAACGTTTTGTCGCTGTGCCTTTGGATACCACCGATCCGAATCAATCTATCTCTGTTCTCAGCTTATATCATGCATGCATGCAACTTAATATCCAAAAATCTCCACTTTTTAAAAAACTTATAACTCCCTTCTTAAAAAAATCTTTTTTAAAAGTTCACCTTAGGTTTTAAAAAGTATCCACTTAATAAAACAATGCAATGTTGCACTCCCATTCAAAGCTTTACATATAAAATTAAAGCTTATATATATAAACTTTTATATAAAAACTCCTCATGCATGCACTTTATCCACTTTTAATAATAAAATGAATAAACTTTATAACTTCACACCATTAAATGCTCCACTTTAACATATAACAAATTTTGATTTAAAACTCACGCATCCATGCATGCACCATAACATTAAGAATTCAAACTCCACGCTTGCTCCCGCTCACGCTCACCACACAAAAATTCACGCTTTACCATAATTAAACTCCACTTAATTAAACTCACGCTTTTATTGCAAGCACGTCTCTCTATCCCGTCGGCTCCACGCATGCAACTCACGGATTTTCTTTTGGATCTTCTTTCTTGCACTTTACGATATAACAGACTGAGGGAAGTTCGCACGTGACCTGTTATTTGACTGCGAGAATCGAGAAGGTAGTTCGTCCGACTGCGGTAATTTTTTCGTCTCTCTGTGCGCGAAAGTTTGAGTAGTATTCCCCCGCACCCTACCAGAGGAGAGACCTATGAACCTCTTCAATTTTCGCACCTTGCTCCCGTGGCTCTGATACCAAGATAAAATATACGAGAGAAAAACAACATGGTGAGGCTACGCTCACTTCTCAGTATTAAATGAAGACGGATTACATCCTTATATAGGAAAAGACTCTCGCGAATCGGCTACATGCAAAGCAAAAGACAACTAGACAACTGACTCTTCTAACTGGCGCTTACAACCCGCGCTTATTACTGGTGCTAACAACTAGCTAACATCTCCATTATTTCCAAGTAAGAAAAGAGTGAAGAAATTATGAAAAGGGTAAACACAGACTAATGGTAGGGAGTAAGTTAATTTTGGAGCAATTGACAAAAACAAATATAGGCTTGAATCAGGTTATATTTTCAGGGGTAGCCTGAGTTTAGCATGAATCAAAGTGAAATGCATTTTAGAATATTATTTCAGGGATTTTGCCCCATTTTAAATCAACTCAGATACTCAAAAAATCTTCCTTCTTTTCAGGCAAAAAAATAGGCCTGAATTAGGTCAGATTTTCAGGGGTAGTCTGAGTTTCTCATGAATGTGAAATGCATTTCAGAACTTTATTCCAGGGATTTTGCCCCATTTTAAACCAATCCAAATAGTCAGAAAATCGATCAGACTTCTAAATTGGCCAAAAATTTAAAACCGCATGGCTGAAAAACCTACCAAAAAAATAACTCCGAAGGAAAGATTACTCCTAAGTTAGCCCATTCCCTAATAATACAACCTTATTTTAACCATCCACGTCTTAGTTTCAAAAATTACATTCAACGCTACAAATACAAATTCATAATTTAAATTGATTTGACCATGTTTTAGAACCTGAAATTTTAATCAATTTAATGGTCGATTTCGATAAAGACTGATTTTCTTTTTGTAAGAGATTATCGTAGTGTGTTCACTATTTATGAGTTTGGGCCAAGAGATTGCACTAGAGATTGGAAACATAAGGGTTTGTTTAAGTTCTCATTTATATTGATGAGGAACTTAGCCCCGAATATCCAATCACTAGTGTCTTCTCAAATGAAGGATGGCAAGTTGCTCGTTTAGAGGAGAATTTAAGAAAGAACAAATAGTGAATCATAGTTTGAACAAGAAGCTAAACTTACAAGCATAGGTGTGGAAGAATATGTTGATAGTAGTTTTGCATTTTGTTAGTTTTGATGTATTTTCTAGTGTTAAATTTTTATGTATCTAGGATATACATTTTTTAGAGAATTTGGACAATTTTGTATAGGGATCAAGCCATCTTGTGCCATAGCCTTGTAGTAGGACTAGATATGGATAGTAATGCATTTAGTTTAAAATTTTGGAAACACTAAAGTGATGTAATACTTGTTGTAGTTTTATTATGATAGAATTTGCTTAATTATTGTTTAAAAAAAAATAGTGTAATAAGTTAACTTGAAGGAAGAACATTTGTTTGGAATTTTTTTTTAATAAGCACATCCCACAATTTGATTTCATAATATTTGAATGCCTTATCACAACAAAATGAGAAGCTTCTCACGAAAACTACACCACAAATATTTCCATACATGTACCTCATGAAGTCATGTGATTACAAACTTATACTTTAGATGCCTTTTCTCCACTACAACCATGGTGCCCCTATTTTTTAAAAACTTGGAGAAAATTGAAACCAATGAATACCTTAAGCACCAATTCATGTGAACTATTTCAATAAAAAATACCATTACACTCAAAGAATTGAAATGTAAGTATTGCATGGTGTATGCTCGATAATTCTTGTCTACCTTCGTATACATACCAAACCATTTGAGTAATGTCTATCGAGGTATACATACCCTACCCCCCTCTGGATTCAAACTTGTGACCTGTTAAGAAGAAATGCACATTCTTAACCATTAGGCTCACTCAAACACTAATACGTGTAAAACAAAGATTGACTTTGAATAATATCTAACAACCATCATGAAGACTCTATAAATTATAAATGAATTATGTATAAGTAAAAATTGTGATATCCTTGACAAATATTCAGAACTTTAATACAATTTTATACACTCTTGTATTTTAATGGTTATCCTGATACACAATCTAAAATATCTCAATAGCTCCTAAAGTATGTCCAAAGGGAATCACAACAAGTTGAACCTCTCTAACTCAATAGAAATAAGGGTTTATTGAAAACTAATTCAATTAAAATTTTGTTCACACACGTTAATACAAGAACAACAAGAGGAGGATACGCTAGTGTTAGCATCGAAAGTCACTCCTGGATTGCTTGCAGGAGCTGAGCCCGACACCCATCAGTTTAATGTCACGTTTTGATAAAAGGGCGATCAAATGGGTAGAGACTCGAGGGGATATCACTCTAACTCGGGGATTGTATCTGGTACGTAAAGAACAAAGGAGGTCTGGAATCCTAACTTCAGCCAGTGGGTTGATTAAAAGATGAGCAGGTGGAAGACGTAGTAAGAAAGGTGAACAAACAGCTCTGGGCAACAGGCTTTCGGCAGTTTGTAGAAGAAAGACTCTGAAAGCAAGATCCGCTTGGTTTAGGGTCTCAAGGAACTGAAAGGGGACTTGACTAGATCCTCCAATTCCAAGTCACTCAGCGCTGGGGAAACCACAAGAAGTGATTAGAGACAGTGAAACTATTACAGTGATCCATGACAACATCATCCTACAATAGATACGGCTCGGCTGGATCCTCCAATTCCGAGTTGCTCTAACACAGTGTAAACAAAGACATGAAAGAAACTGGCATTCATAAGGCAAGAAGTCTCAAAAGTCCATACATTATCAAATTTACAGTGCTTTGTTAAAACTTTACAACTGGGAGCTCTGCTCAACCATCGATGCCTACAATAATACAAATACTGAGTCTATATACTCATAAAAATTCGCCTTACAGAGGCGTGCCTAGTCAACCCAAGGCTTGGTGTCTCTTCAATCAAACTCGTACCAGTATCTTTCTTTAAATGCCACCTTGACCATGCATGGCTTCTGTAAGGAGGGTAGCTGAGCCATTAAGCACTCGGTTAGCGTGCACAGACTTCTCCGTCGAGCTGAGGTCCTCGGCATGGCCTCTTTGAGAAAATTGATACACAGGACCTCTGTGAGCAGACGTCTTGCCAGACTCTCCATTCCCTCATTAAATGAATGAAAGGAGGCTTCAACTACTCATTCTTATCTTTATTTACTTCAAGCGAAAACCAGGAGCGAAATTGCTTCTGACGGCATCTGGAAATCGTGACGATGCTTTCGGTGACTGGACACAACACCTTTAGGCTCCCTTTTGCTTAGCCCTTTAATGTCTCAAGTGACCGTGGGCCATGACCCTGCTTTTATTCCCATCGAGGCTTTCAGCGTTCGCAAATAACGATGACTGTTCTTTGTTCCTTTGAAGTCGCGAGAGGCGAAACGCCGAGATGGCTTAATCCTGCGCCAGGTGTCCTTCTAGATCCGACGGCTCTTAATTCTCCCAATGATACCGTGGGCCCAGCTTATGGACTTTCCCGTCACCTCACGCATCGGAACATAACGGAGCTACCCTTTGCGTTTTGGAGTCGCGAGGGGCGAAATGTCGACGCAACTTAATCGTGCACCACGTGTCTATCCAGATCGGAAGGCCCAGATAATCTCATCAGTGTTTTGGGCCCTACCTTATTACGTTGTGCACGCTGGCGCCTTTCCTCGGGCATGTCCCTCCGTGACCGGGTACCAAGACCGTGGGCCCAATCTCAAAGGCTCTCGCAACTCGCAACCTCGCGAGTTGGGAGGTAGAGCCTTGGTGCTCCCCTTTCACGAAGTCCCGAGACGCGAGGGGGGGATATAAGTATAGCCCTTTTCATTGTCAACCCCCTCCATATGTAACCATCGGCTAGCGCTTAAGTGCTAGCGCCTTTCGTAGCTCGCGGCCTCGCGAGTTGGAGTGTGGAACTTTGGCATTCCTCCCTCGCGAAGTCTCGAGACGCGATGGTCAGCGAAGGTTGACCCCCGAGGAAATTCGATTTCTCACTTCTTTGAAAACCTTTGCGCTATACTTGGCGCAACTACGATTACCTACCGACCATTGATCTGCTTCGTCGATGAATCCTTGCCACCGAAAACAAAATGCCTGCTCGCTTGATTTTAAGTCCGAAAAGGACTTCTTCTGTGCACTACACTTGGGTGCTTCTTGTGCAACCTGCAGACCCGAATGCTCTAGAGCCCGTGACAAGAATTATCGCTAACATTAGGCTCCATGGGGGATAGAGTCGTCCCTGCGATGCTCTAAGAACTCCATCTGCAGTTCCAATCGCCTTTCTGTTGGGCTATGGAGTCACTTGTTAGGCCGAAAACATACAAAAAGAAACGAAACAAAGAACAAAAGACAATATTTACAAACAGAGGAGTCGTTTAAGGCTCAAATAAAACATTTTTTCAGGAAATGCCCATTCACTGGGCTGTTGAAAACCTCTTCACCCTCCAGATCCTGCAACCTGTAAGTGTTGTTTGAAAATACTTGAAGGATCTTGAAAGGCCCAAACTAGAGGGCATCAAACTTGCTGTGCTTGCCTTTATCCTGTCTGGGTGCATCCCACTTGAGCACCAGATCACCCTGCTTGAATTCTTTCTTCCTGCCCTTCTTGTCAAAAGCCTACTTGATCTTCTGTTGATGATCATAAGCCCTGTTCATGACCTGCTCCCTAATCTGTTGTATTTCCACCATCTGGTGAATCCTTCTGATCATATTGTCAGGCTCTCCTTCGAGGTCTTGGAGGAACTTCGCCACAGATAAAGCGAGCTGAGTAGGGAAAACAACTTCCGTCTCGTAAACAAGCTGGAAAGGTGAGATGCCCAGGGACTTCTTTGTTGTTACCCAATCAACCCAAAGAGAAGAGTTGAGCTTTGAGTCCTAGGCCCTTTTATTGTCCTCCAGTAGCTTCTTGATGAGCTTGATTAGGCTTTTATTGGAGGACTCTGCCAGTTCGTTTCCTTGAGGATAATAGGGAGTAGAGTGAATAAGTGAAATATCAAACTATTCACAGAACTTGACCAGAGGCTCAGACCGAAAGGGGGAGGCATTGTCAGTGACAATTCTGCTGGGACAACCAAATCTGGCTATAATATCTTCCAGGGAGCCGATAATCACTTTGTGAGAAGTGCTTCTGGTAGGGACAACTTCTATCCATTTGGTGAAATAGTAGGTCGCAGTCAGAATCCATCTGTGTTGGCCACTTGAGGGGGGATGAATTTCTCCAATGAAGTCTAATCCCCACTGTTGAAAGGCCACTGAAACTACTATAGGCTTTAACGACAGAGATATGAGTTGTTGCTTCTCTGAAAACTTCTGGCATTTGATGCAAGCTTTGATCTCTCTGCAGACGTCAGGAAATAAGGTGGGCCAGTAATACCCAACCCGAAGGATCTTGTGGGCTGTGGTCTTCCAAAAATAATGACCTCGGCAGAGACCGCTATGGAAATCGAACATCACCTTCTGGGCTTGTTGTGGGTCCAGACACCTTAGTAATACCCCCAGAGGGTCTTTCCAATACAAAGCTTGGTCGATGAGGCAATATCTGACCGCTTTGAGATTTAAAGCTCTGGCCTTACTTTTTCCCAATCCATTAGGGGGCTTTAATTATTGCAGAAAATACAAGATATCCTTGTACCAGGGGCATGATGCTAGTGATAGGGTGCCTTGGAAATGCTTGTTGGACGGCTCAGCTTGCTCATTGATGAAGTTAATTCCCAAGGCCTTGCAATTGTATTCGGCCAACAACTTGGCCAAACCTTGCCCCTTTATCAACTTGGTGGGCTTAATCTCCAGATCAAACTCTAGGATCTTGGCGATCCATTTACCTCTCCTCCCGTCTATGTCAGGTTGTATAAGAATGTGCTTCACAGAAGTTGAAGGGACATATGCAGTGATCTTTGAGTGCACGACATAGATCCTGAAAGCTTTGAGAGCTTTCACCAATGCATAGGCCTACTTTTCCATGATTTCGTATCGGATCTCTGCATCTCTTAACGCCTTTCTGTAGAAGGAAATAGGTTGTTCTTGCCCTTGATCATTTTTCTGCAACAACACTGTTGCTACTGTATCACAAGAAGCAAAAGAAAATATCAGAAAATCTTTGGAATAATCGGGGCTGATTAGCACAGGTGCCTTGGTCAACGCCTTCTTTATTTGGATAAAAGATTCCCTGGGTTCAGTGGTCCATTTTACTTCATTTCCCTTCCTGAGCATGGTCGTGATGTGTTTCACCAGCTCGGCAAAGTTTGAGACAAATCTCCTCAGAAAATTTATCTTCCCCAAGAAGGCCTGCACTTCTTTCTTAGATCTGGGAAGTGACAGGGTTTGGAGTGCTTCTACCCTATTGGGGTCAATCCTTACTCCCTCTGCTGACACTATATGACCTAATAGCTTCCCCTCCTTCATAGAAAATAAAGACTTCTTGGGGTTCAGGGATAGGCCAAACCTCCAACACTTCAGGAAAAATTTCTTCAGGTGGCAGCAGTGCTCTTTGTCTGTCCTGGAGAAGACCGTGATGTCATCCAGATAAATTACCACAAATTGGTCCTTTTCCCCGATGAAGGCTATGTCCATGGCTCGCTGAAATGTTGCTCCTGCATTCATGAGTCCGAAAGGCATTTTGGAATACATGAATGTGCCCCAAGGAGTGGTGAAGGCCATTTTTTATCTATCCTCAGGCATAACTGATATCTGATTGTAGCCAGAGAAACCGTCAATCATGGATATCCTAGATGCACCAGTGACCTTCTGCAATATATGTTCCATGTTGGGAAGGGGATAATTGTCCTTCCTGGAGCTTCTGTTCAGGTTCCTAAAATCAACGCAGAGTCTGATCTCCCCACTTTTCTTTCTTACCGGAACCAGATTGGCCACCCAATCGGAATATCTCAGGGGGACAATGATTTGCGCATCCAACAATTTCTTCACCTCTTTCTCCATGACAGGTAGCAACATGGGGTTTATCTGTCTCAGCTTCTATTTGAATGGCTTGGCCTCTTCTTTTAGTGGGATCTTGTGCTCAATGATTGATGTGTCATATGTCTTGAGGTCTTCGTAGGTCCATGCAAACACATCAACAAACTCTCTCAGCAACTTCGTATATTCGGCCCTTTGCTCCTCGGTTAAACTCCTTGACAGCTTGACAAACCTGGGCTCCTCTTGTGTGTCGATGTTGCACTCAGCTGTGTCAGCATAATCACCTGAAACTCTCCCCTTTACTGCCACATCATTCCCATCAAACAACCTTTCTAATGGAACGAGTCCCCTTGGAATGTGATTGCTAGGCAACTGAATAATGTCATGTTTTGCTATTTTACTCAGCAACTCACCCCCATCCAACCTTTCTTCAGGGGCAGAATCTTGATCAATATGCAGCTCTGAAAACTCCTCGATCGCCTCCAAGAATTTCTTGATCTCAAGGTCATCCTCAAACACCTTCCAATGCTTAACATTGTCAGGTATGGAGGGCCTGTATTTTACTTCTACATCATACCTCAGTTTGGGCGGCAAGGGTACTTTGATAAGGCTTACAGATGTAGCCAAGGAATCTGCCACTGTGTTTTCTTCTCTCGGGATGAAAGAAATGTTAAATGCTGAGAAGAAACTGTCAATAAGATCCCATACCTCATTCCTGTAACTCCTGAGTCGAGGATTCTTAGCCTGATAGGCGTTTCTAATCTGTTGGACCACCAACTCTGCATCTCCGAACACTGCTACCTCCTGTATTCCCATTTCCCTCGCAGCTCTTAATCCCAGGATAAGAGCTTCATATTCTGCCACATTGTTGGTAGCTTCAAATTCTAGTTTGTATGACAGAGATATGGTTTCCTGAGCTGGTGACACAAAAACCACTCCAGCTCCAGCGCCTTCCCTGGAGGAGGCTCCATCAAAGAACATCTTCCAGATGGGAGTGATGGAGGGAGGAGATTTAGGGGAAATGGTGGGTTGCTTTCTGAGTTTGAGAGGAGACTCAGGGTCATGGGTGAGTTGTAGCAAACTGGAGCCTAAATCAGTGTCCAAGGCAAAGATGGGATGATTGGTAGGGTTGGCTTCGTCGCCAATTATATAGGCCAGCTGGGCTTCCCTATATAGTCTTCTATGCTCTCCTCCGAACACTGGGATAGTGGCATACGTGAGGTCCATCTGCAAGGTTCCCCCCAGTCTTTTTATCCAAGATCTTGATAATAGCATACCGAACTTGGGGGGAACATCGGCCACTACGATATCCATGACCACACTTTTCATAGGCAGTTGAAACAAGGTCACAACCAGGTCCTTAATAACTCCAAGACACTGAACTCTCCTGGAGTCGAAAGAATAGAGGTCATGATAGGCTCGGGTGACTTCTAGTCCTAATTCCTCCATGACAGTTTTAGGCATGAGGTTGTGAGAAGCCCCCGAATCCATCAAGAAGTTGTGAAACACTTTATCGTGTATGTTCAGGGAGGTGTAGAAAGGAGGGGATGAATCATCTCTATCTTCTACCATGGGTCCTAGGACAACTGCTGGCTTTTCATCTTGGAGGTTTATGGAGTCTGTGGGAGGGCATGAGGCTTCAGACTGTAAAAGCTCAGAGAAGTGTTTTTTAAACTCTCCATGTTTAATTAGCTCAGTGAGGGGCACAGGGATTCAGATCTTTTGAATCTCATGCTCAAAATTGAAAGAAGGTGTAAGCTTTGGAATCTCTCTTATTTCAGGGGCATGAGTGTGGACAATGGGAGAGAGGGGTTGAGATTTCTTACCTCTGTGAGCGTCTGTTACTTGATTAGCGGGTTTCTCTGTTCCAGTGGACTGCTCAGGAATATCAGGTGTTGTTGTCCTTTTATCGGACCTCAGGTTGTACCTACCTCGGCCGCCGCTAGCTTTATCTCCCTTGCTCAATTCATTCAGTTGACTATCCATGAGAGACTCCTCATAAGCTACTCGAGTGAGATGAGGAAAAGGAGGAGTTTCCTCTAAGCAGTGGATTTCAGGATCAAGCTCACCTGTTCCTTCTTGTTCCTCCTCGGCCACAAAATTGTTTTGGAAAGGGGCCTGAATTTTCTGGTCTTCCATGTCTCTTCCCCTCTCTCTTTGCACATTCGCGGGAGTAAAATTGTTTGGCCTCCTGAAACCTCTTTTATTTTCTGCGATCTGAGGGCCTTTATATGCTTGCCTCCCTTCCACCCTCATTCTCTCCATATCTGCAGACAAAGACTTCACCATCTTAGTCAGTTCATCCACTTGAGGGTGAGGCACCGATGGGTCAGAAGTCGAGGCTTCCGACCTTCCCTTTCTCCTGTCTGCGTCGGCCTTGTTCCTCAGTCTGTCAGCTACTAACACATTGGATTCCACTTCTATGACCGCATCTTGCATTTGAGCCAAGGTGGTGGCTCTTCTTTCTCTCAGCAACAGACAGAAATCGAGGCCGAACGCACTAGCATAAGAAATCTTGGCTGAGGCTTCTGAAGACTTTATCTCAGCAGGGATTTTGTTATACATCTTATTGAATCTTTTGGAGAAGTCAGAGATAGATTCTCCATCCATCTTCTTCAGGGACCCGAACTCTGTCATGTAATACATGAAATCTTTCCTATCACCCCATTGCCTCAGGAAAGCACTATCTAGAGCTTCAATCCCAACAATAGATCCGGGAGCCAATCCTCTAAACCACTTCCTCACTTCACCATCCAAACTTTGGATGAAGACTCTCATCCAGACATCTTCATTATCGATGTTGAGGTTATCTGCATAAGTGTAGAAAGCAACCAGGTGCTCTTCGGCCATTATGTCTCCTTCCCTAGTGAACTTGGGCATATACTTCAAGTAGTCTCCAGTAGGGAGAGGATTCATAGGATGGGGTAGGATTAAGGGAGCATATCTGGCAGCAACTATGGCGTCCATTCTATTCAGAGGGGGATTAGCACCAGCCATAGGGATATTAGGTGGAGGAGACCTCGGAGAAGAAGGAGTTCGCGAAGGGGCTACTGGGAATGAGTTTCGGAGTGGAGTGGGAAACAAAAGGGGATCTAAGGAGAAGGCTAACAAGCTCAAGTCAGCATGTGCTTCTCTCTGCACAGGAGTGGTAAAGATAGGAGCGAGAAGATCTTCAGTGGTCCCGGCCCAATGCCAAGGTACAGTTTCAGAGGAGAGGGGAGTGACAAGGTCTTGTCCCTCCGGTACCAGACCAGGAGGGGAAAATTCAACAGAAACACTCTCGAAATTAATGAAATGGGAAACTGCAGAAACAGGCTGGTCAAGAATCTGAGGAGGAGAAAACGGAGTTATTACGAAAGGAGAGGGTGGATTACCTGGTTCGGCGATGGAAAATCCTTCTTCAGGGGATTTTCCTTTCCTGAGCACCGCTTCTGGATCAGATTCATGTGTAGCTAGAGGCATTTGTGGATGAGACCGCGTATGTCTGCCTCTGAAAGCCACAATTAATAGAGCAGGTTCTCCCCAGTGGAGTCGTCACAGTGGAGTCGCCAGGTGCACAGTAGCAATCTCAATAGTTCTGATATCTGATGCACCTTCAGAATCAGCTGATCATTGTCGTTTTGCCCAGGGAAAATCTTCAACTTCGTCCCCGACAACGGCGCCAGAAATGTTAGCGTCGGAAGTCACTCCTAGATTGCTTGCAGGAGCTGAGCCCGACACCCATCATTTTAATGTCACGTTTTGATAAAAGGGCGATCAAATGGGTAGAGACTCGAGGGGATATCACTCTAACTCGGGGACTGTATCTAGTACGTAAAGAACAAAGGAGGTCTGGAATCCTAACTTTAGCCAGTGGGATATCCCTTTTGCTTAGCCCTTTAATGTCTCAAGTGCCTGTGGGTCGTAACCCTGCTTTTATTCCCATCGTGGCTTTCGGCGTTCGCGAATAAGGATGACTGTTCTTTGTGCCTTTAAAGTCGTGAGAGGCGAAATGTCGAGATGGCTTAATCCTACTCCAGGTGTCCTTCTAGATCCGACGGCTCTTAATTCTCCCGACGATACCGTGGGCCCGAGTTACGGACTTTCCCGTCACCTCACGCATCGGAACATAACGGAGCTACCCTTTGCGTTTTGGAGTCGCGAGGGGCGAAACGCCGACGCAGCTTAATCGCGCACCACGTGTCTATCCAGATCGGATGGCCCGGATAATCTCATCAGTGTTGTGGGCCCTGCCTTATTACATTGTGTGCGTTGGTGCCTTTCCTCGGGCATGTCCCTCCATGACCGGGTACCAAGACCGTGGGCCCAATCTCAAAGGCTCTCGCAACTCGCAACCTTGCGAGTTGGGAGGTAGAGCCTTGGTTCTCCCCTTTCATGAAGTCCCGAGACGCGAGGGGGGGATATAAGTATATCCCTTTGCATTGTCAGCCCCCTCCATATGTAACTGTCGGCTAGCGCTTAAGTGCTAGCGCCTTTCGCAGCTCGCGACCTCGCGAGTTGGAGTGTGGAACTTTGGCATTCCTCCCTCGCGAAGTCCCGAGACGCGATGGTCAGCGAAGGTTGACCCCCGAGGAAATTCGATTACTCACTTATTTGAAAACCTTTGCGCTATACTCGGCGCGACTACGATTACCCACCGACCGTTGATTTGCTTCGTCGATGAATCCTTGCCGCCGAAAAAAAAATGTTCGCTCGCTTGATTTTAAGTCCAAAAAGGACTTCTTCTGTGCACTGCGCTTGGGTGCTTCTTGTGCAACCTGCAGACCGAATGATCTAGAGCCCGTGACAAGAATTATCGCTAACATCTAGCAATAGTAAAATAAGAATTAAAAAATAAATCACAAATTGATACAACTTACTTCACAGAAGAAAAGAGGCTAGGAAAAATAATTGATCACAAAGATAAGTTGATCCATGTCAAAGTAAGTTGTAATGACCATAAATATAACATACTTAGTAAATCTCCAAGCTTAAAAGGGTTAGGAATATTTATAAATGAAGGCCTCATTCCCAAAGACCAAGATGAATTAAGGAAGGAAGTTCAAAAGGTAACAGAAGCCAGGAAAGAAGGAAAATGGAGAATAATTAGAAATCAAAAAGCTATTGTTAGGGATAGAGACCAAAAAGATAATAATAAATAGGAATTTGGGACACTTGGGATCCTTTTTTGGAATTGTCGTGGCTTTCCATGGCGCAAAGGTCCTATGATAAGTTGGATCCCGAGTGATATTGATATTATCTGTCTAGCTAAAACTTGGGAGCATGCAGAGTCTAAGGTCCCTAACATGGAAGGATTTGTCTTGTGGTCGGCATGGAACAAAAAATCCCACCATAGAGGGATAGGAGGCATATCTTGTTATATTAGAAAAACATTTCTCCTCACATTCAACTTCATAAGATTGACCCTCTTAATCAATACATTTGGATAGAAATTTCAGACACCAATGCTAAGAAGATGTATATAGCAATTTGTTATTTTGCACCTATTAATTCTACTTTTTATAAGAA
>ML811042.1:66549-105410 GCA_009831015.1 Picea engelmannii
CCTCTGACAACATACTCCCATGCTTCTCAATCCAAACAAAACTCTAGCTTAAATCAAGGCCAATATCATCGATAAATACTGGTAATAAAATGAACCAACGACCTTTCTCTATTTCAATTCGAAACTCTGATCAACAAACTTTGTATGAAAAAACCAACATCCTTCTCACATTGCACCTTCTCAGATTCTACCAATATATACAACATCGCTCGTATAAATTAACCTTATAAAAGTTGGATTTGGTATCACATCAAAAAACTGTATGGCTTGTTTACATTTGCAACAAGAAATAAGCAGAGCAGAACAGGCTAAAAGCAAGACAAGGAGGAAGGGTTGGTAAAGAACATTAAAATTGAGATATTATATTTGATCATTGGCAAATGTGCAAACCCCTCAAAAGATAAGCCAAGGAGAATCAAGTAACATCTATTTCAACTCAAAATCTCTGATCAACAAACTGTGTATTTCAGAGCTTTTCAACTCCAACTGGGAAAAGCTGCTGTACGAGAAAATATTTCCCCTCTTCATATGTAGTGACTCACTACAGCGCAAAGAGCAAACTCCATTGCTGTTGCAGGGCTCCAAATGTGAGGAACAGAGTCAGACAAGTGAGCAAATGATTTGGACAACAGATCTGAGGATCCCACACTTTGATCCATAATCACTTAGTTTCTGCATCACTAAATTGGCAATGAAAGAAACTCAAATCTGCATTAACATTGTAGAGATAAGCCCATCTGATCTCCAAGCTCATTCATTGTGCCCGCAAATGATCTGCAGTAGCTAGAGAAGAGGAAGAGAAAACGACAGAGTAGTTGAAGGATCTACGTGTTCTTAACAGTGATCTGAGGGAGTGGGCAAGGGAAGAGGCGATGGCCGCCTTCACCTGCCCTCTTTTGGGGATGTTCCTCATCGAATGAGTAGCAGTAGCAGTAGGCATCTCGATATTTTTGTTTATGCACTGAATTTAATGAATTAAGTGGTAAAGGAAGGGAGCTACAGACGGTGAATGATTCAAAGAATGAATGAACGGAGTGCAAAAGCAAGTGAGAGAGTGGTTACAGAAAGGAGAACATAGACGAGTATTTAAGCTTTACTTTTCCATAATATCTGAATGTGATCTCCGCAGTGTGAATAGGAATTCGTCACGTGCAGTCAAACTGTACAAAATGTGATGTTTATTAAAGGGGCGGGCCAACCAATGAATTGACTACTAATTGACTGGAAGTGGAAGATAGTTGGCAGGACAGTGGACTCCTCAGATTCTATCAATCAAACAACAACGGTTTATTATTTTATGGAAAAGCAAGATGCTATATCCATCCATCTCAGCTCCATTTAATTCCACCACGTGATTAATGTACTGTAATTGGAAGGTTTGTTGGATAAAGTATTGTGCATCACGTTATTTTTTCACATATTTTAATGATTAAAATAGGCGGTAGGATGTATGATTAACTTAAATCCATTTCATTTCAATGCTAGATTTATTGAAAACAATTAAGATTCGAGTTTCATTAAGATATTCAAGTTATGATGAATATACGATGGTAGCGTGTTTCATATATATACTTATTTTATTTTATTAGTTTTATATAAAATTTAAGATTTTAATGTTGATTATTATAATCTGAGATGTAACTAGATACCCCACATTTCGAGATGTAACTAGATGTACATGAGAATGGAGATTCTTAATTCCATTTATGGTAATTAACCATTACGATGTTCATTATGGCGTTTGGGAAGTTAGAATAAAATGTTTTTATAGTTTTTTAAAAATTTTAAATTATTTTTTATTTTTTCTTAAATATTAAAGTTTAAAGTGTATTATTATTATTATTTTTTCTTTCTTTCTTCGTTGAGCTATTTTTGTCAATAACTTCATCTTTTATTTTGGAGTTATTAGTTTTGAGACTTATCTTTTATTTTGGAGTTATTAGTTTTGAGACTTATTTTTGTTAGTCATTAGTACTGTACTAGTTTTGGGACTTATTCATGCATTCATTATTTTAGTTGATTACTGTCTATGTTTTGTATGCAATGCTCCACCTAAATGCTTCTCCCGCTGCTATAACTTTTGACTTGAATAATTTTCCTTGTGCCATGGTGGTCTTAGCTGTTTGCTTTGTTTAATGTGTTGCTTCTTAGTAAACTGTATCTTGAACCAGTTTTCTAAGTCACTATTCTTTGGATTTGGAAGTTAGTATTTTTGTTGATGGATATGTGAGAACATACACTCTTAATAATAAAGATGTCAAAATACTGAGCTATGCCTCTCGGACAAGATATCTGATGGATCAATGAGGTCACCTACTTGATTTGCATCTACTTCTGGAATTGTACCTCCTAGTAGAAAATCAATGTTTAAATCCACATTTGTTATCTTCTCTCTTACAATTGGATCCTATCAATGTTACTAACTCCAACCAAAACCATGAAAATACTAGGTCTAAAACCCCACTTACATCTCTTGACAACTCTAGCTGATCCTCTAGCATGCATTGTTGCTTTAGTTCCCATAAAAGGAAAAATAATTGGCATTAGGATAAATATGCAGATAACCAATTTTAGGGCCACAACAAATATATATAAAGTTTGCCCAACTGTGGATATCTTATTTGGGGTTTATAAGAAGGAAATTCAACAAAAACAAAGACCATTATGAATTGCCGAGGATTCATGAGCCTAAAATATTACCTATGTTTTGATAGCGGATTTGTACCTCAAAACTGCAAATATATTTGAAAAGCTGTTCGTAGTATCGAAAATTGCAATCACCAAACTGCTTAGAACAAAACTTAACATCCTTCTCATATCAGTGAACCTTTGCACGTTTTACCAATACATTCAACATCACTTGTATAAATTAAGCTCATAAGAATTAGACTTGGAATAACATCATAAAATTGTATGGCATGTTTACATTTGCAACTACATGTTAGCAGAACTGAAACACATGGAGGAGGTTCCATAAACAACATTGACATTGAAATATAACATTTGATTAAAATATTGAAATTCCACATATGCAGTGAAACTGTGCAAATTGTGTTGTTTCTTGGGCAGAGCAGCATTTTCTTTAATTGGCGGGGCCCAAACAGTGAATGGAATAATAATGAAGTGGAAGTGGACGAAAGTTGGCATCAACCCATCAGCTTCCATCGATCAATGAAACATCAACAAAAACAAAAACAAAAAGATGCTATCCATCTCCACCATCACAAGTTGCAGATATTTCCAGCACGTGACTAATGTATTGTCCTGGGCAGATGAAAGGAACGCTAACCATCAGGAAATTGTTTACATTAAAATATATTTATTTAATAGTCATAGCAAATCTAACTCTGATGAGAAATATAAATATTCAATTCTGTAATCTTATGTTGGCCAGGTATGTCACAAAACATTGGACAGAGATATCCATATCAATACCACCACCTGCCTTTGCCTGGGTTGAATTGATTACTGATGAATATAAATTGTGATTACATATTTGCTACATGAGAAAGGAAGAGTAAAGAAATCATGAAAGGGCAAAGACAGACTCAATGTAAAACCTTGGAGTTATGGTACAACCTTATGATGACTCTGGCGGAGTTAGCTAGTATTCCATTTTGGCGCGGAATGATACAAGTTTTATGTTTTATGGTTAATCAATTTTTTTGGGGGCATTTTTAATGTTTTTTTTTCAAGAGGAAAAAAACCTAATTATTAATATGTATAAAGTTTACATTATGAAAAATGCAAATGCATGTTAAGGTATACATTTTAATCAGTTGGCTTATAGCCATCTAGACTTTTATCTTGCCATTTTTTAATGTTAAACATAGTAATAATATAAATATATATTTTTAATATAAATTTCATTTAATCTTTGCATGGAATTGGATAATGGATTTGGGAGCCCGCTAGGTGCAATATTAATGTTTACTGACCATCTCCAAAGTATTTGCTAGTACTCGTTACCTTTAGAGGTGCACAAGAGGGGATGCCATCTAGCTACCTACTTTTGACTCCAAAGTCCAATGCTATCCTTAGTTCTAAGTAACAATGCATATGACAACATTATCCAGTTACATTTAGAGGTGCACAATAGGGATGTCATCTCGCTACCTACTTTTGAATCCAAAGTCCAATGCTATCCTCAGTTCTAAGTACCAATGCATATGAAAACATTATTCATTTGGGTTTATTTTTAATTTTTTGCACACTAATATTCAAAGAATTTGAGAAGCTTTCACGTGTGGTTTTGAAAAGTCCATGGTAAATGTTAGTTTTTTTAGCTTAGTTTTGTAAATGTGCTTGGAGTTTTTGTTTTCAGGGCATTGATGCATTTTTTTTTGGAATCATTTGAGTATACAATGAAAAATTTGCTAAAGCTAATTCATAAACTAATTGGTGTTATTTTGGTTAAGATATAGTAGTCGTATCATTGACTTAACATTGAGTGGTGGAAGGTGGCATTGAGGGAGGTTTTTATGGAACCAAGACAACGCTTGGTCTCTACGACAACCTTGCATTGGAGCACGGTTGGAATGTTCAAGATATTGCCAATGATAAATTGAATCAGACTTGAAGGCACACTATGTAAAATTTACGGATTCCTTTAAGAAATTGACAATTATATTCATTATAAAGGTTCTTTATGGATTTCCTAAGAGTTTGTCATTATGTTTACTGTTGAGTTTTAATGTTAGTATAGAAAAGTCCAAAAGAATATATTAGGTCTTTCTTGCTATGTAGTTTAAGAAAAAAAAATAGTAGTTGCAAAATAGGGGATGATTGTGACATTTGATGGTGAAACATTACATTTGAAACAATTTTGGCTCATGTGTTACTTCTGGGTGCTTTGTAAATTTTATTTAGAAAATGATCCTTGTATTTAAAGTAATATAAACAAATGGAGGAATAATGAAAACTATGAGCCAAGATATATCTAGATAGGGTGATTTCTAAAATTACCGGGCTTTCCAATTGAACAATGATGTAATAATTTAGAATGTAGTTTCTTTGGTTGTTTTGAGTTTTTTTTCTATAATGAGGTGTGTGTAATACAATGTGTCGATGATTGTTGTCTTTGCGGCATAGGTATATGACAATTCAATGTATCATGAGAAATTTTAAAATATTTGAGAATGCTTTGACTATAATTTTTGCGAAAGGTGAAAGAGATTTTTGTATTGTGAGGTATCTTCTATGATTATCCTTTCATTGGAGTATGTGAGGTGCGTACTACCATCTTGGAGAACTACTAGGGGTTTGTGTGTCTTTACTAATAATAACAATAATCCATTCTTAAGGTCACGACCAAGCCAGACACCAAATTGGTGTATGAGACCCCCTTGATTGTGGGACCAGGGACCCCCTCTGCCCAACGATTTGACTGGTAAAGTCTACGGAGGTATACATACCCTACCCCCCTCTGGATTTGAACTTGTGACCTGTTAAGAGGAAACACATGTTCTTAACCATTAGGCCCACTCATGTTGTATACTTATATATGTTTTCTTCATAGTTTGTTTGCTTGCATTTGACTATATAATGCAAAACTTGTGAAAATTTGAGTGTACTATTTTAAACAAGGATTTTTTTTATGAAGTAAGATAACATGTTAGTTTCATAAATTACATTCAGGGCTACAAATCCATAATTTAAATTGATTTAATGATTCCTAGAATTTGCAATTTTAATCATTTTAATCAATAAAGATTGGACCATGGAACTTAAGATTGGTTGTCTTATTTTTTCACTCCACTATTTTATTTATTATATATGTTAATTTCAAATTATGGGTAATGAAGGAATTAAGTATTTAGCAATGGGTTTGAAATCATTGAAGAGAGGGTTTTACTAGGTATTGATTCTTACATCCCATTGAGCAAATCAACACCATCTCCAACGAACAAGGAGATACATAATTAGTAACAAGAGTCACACGAATGCAGAGCAAGGTGGATAAAAAATTCATATCTTAAAACATGAGAAGAAGACATTAGCACAAGACCCCCAAGGCTTTGAAACCCCCATATTAGATTACAAGACCCGTTTCATGTAAGTGAAGGCACAAAATAAAATGCATTGTAATTATGTTACAATTTATAATCCCAAATTTGAAAAGTTGCAATATTCAAAAATTGTTGTCCACAAGTTAAATCCACTACCATTGTTAAGTTTGAAAAACTCTTCCAGTTTGAAAACAAATCTTTGTCAATAATAAAAAATAGTGTTCATAGCTCAAAATTGCAAGTATGCTTGCAAAGTTCTGTCCATCATAGCATAAAAAATAGTAGGCACATTTACTGTTAGTTTACATACATAGTTATAAGTAAACTTGGATAAATTATTAAATGCTTATTTGGTATACCTACCAACCATTCTTTTTAAATGTTGAACTACTCCAATTTTCTACAAATAGAGGGCCTCCCCTTGCATTTTAGTCACAATATATCTAATAGATGCAATGATTCTATCATACCTTTNTAAATTATTAAATGCTTATTTGGTATACCTACCAACCATTCTTTTTAAATGTTGAACTACTCCAATTTTCTACAAATAGAGGGCCTCCCCTTGCATTTTAGTCACAATATATCTAATAGATGCAATGATTCTATCATACCTTTGATTGGGTTTTGAGTCTCTGTTAATTTTACACATTATGTTGTTTATATGGAGTTTAAGCTCGATATTATCATGTTGTATGTGATTTGATTTCACATTTACAGCCTCTAGCATCATAAAATATTCCAAGCATTGTATATCCTCAAGCTGAAAATCAATAATATGCGATTGAGATTGAGTCAAATGTTTCAAGTAGGCCATGGGAGTGTTTTTTTTTCCTTCACAGAGTTATTGGACTCTTACTCTTCAACTTGTGAACCTTGAAGTTAGCCAATCTCGAACCTCACCATGAAAAATATAACACCCTCTATTGTCCTAAAAAAATCAGTGATACATTTTCACTTTCTACCAATGCATATTGGTATGACATCAAGAAAATGTTGGCATGTTGACATTATAATTAGATGTAAGTAAGATGAGGAAGAGGGTTGATAAACAACAATGAAATATTACATCTCGAGATGAATGATGAATGTACAAACCTTCAAAGAGATTAATATTAAATGCCACCTATCTCAATTCAAAATCTCTAATCAACAAACTTTGTATGAAAAAACCAATATCCTTCTCACATTGGCAAGTTCGCACTACCAATACATAAAACATCACTTGTATAAATTAACCTCACAAAAGTTACATCAAAAATTTGTATGGCATGTTGACATTTGCAACAAGATGTGAGCAGAGCAGAACTGGCTAAAAGCAAGACATGGAAGAGGGTTGATAAAGAACGTTAACATTGAGATATTATATTTGGCTATTGGCAAATGTGAAAACCCCTCAAAGAGATAAACCAAGGAGAACAAGTGCCATCTATTTCAACTCAAAATCTCTGGTCAATAAACTTTGTATCTCAGAGATTTTCAACTCCAATTGTAGGAGAAAATATCTCCCCTCTTCATATGTAGTGGCTCACTACAGCGTAAAGAGAAAACTTCATTGGTGTTGCAGGGATCCAAATCTGAGGAACGAAGTTAGACAAGTGAGCAAATGATTTGGACAACATATCTAAGGATCCTATACTTTGATCCATAATCACTTAGCTTCTGCATCAATGAATTGTAATGAAATAAAATCAAATCTGCATTAACATTGTAGATATAAGCCCTCTGATTTGCAAGCTCATTCACTATGCCCACAAGAGATCTGCAGTCGCGAGAGAAGAGGAAGAGGAAACCACATAATAGTTGAAGGATTTAGGTGGTGTTAACAAGAGTCTGATGGAGTGGGAAATGGAAGAGACAATCATTGCCTTCACCTGCCCTCTTTAAAATATTTTAATGGTACAGGGTTTAAACCTTATGGTGTTCTTCCTTCATTATCTATTGCGCTAGAAGGAAAAGCGGTTACTGTTGAGGTTGAGTTGTTTGATGCACCTCTTGATTACAAACTTCTACTTGGCTGTAGTTGGATTGATTCTATGCGCGCAGTTGTTTCTACTATTTTCTGTGTGACACGTTTCCCTCACCAAGGAAAAGTTGTTACTGTAGATCATCTCACCTTCTTTAGTTCTAAATCGCGCACTAGTAATGTTCCTTTCATTGCGAAAACAACTCCTGGTTATGAGAATGTCGGTGTGCGTCTTTTAAAGGATTCATTGTTAATGGGTATTTTCCCCATTCCACCACCCGATGTTCCTCCTCCTTTTTTCGCTTTGATTAACATGATCTCAACCACTGTTGGTGAAACCCCTAAGTCTTATGACCCTTGGATAGTACCTAGCTTTGACGACTGTCTTCGTTATGGTGACCAAATGCCTTTAAGTCTGGCAGAATTGGCTTATCAAGCTATTCAATCGACAAGTCCTTCTCCTCGTTCACCTAGTATTTCAAACCGATGAAATGATCATGAAAGTTATGTCCATGGAAGACACCCCATGGGATGATGGGCATCATCGTTCTATAATCTTCCTGGAACCTGAGACTATCGAGAGTTATCAAAGGATTTCAAATCCGTCTACTATCATTACTATTCCCCATGTTCTTGAACCAACACGTGATGTTTTGTATGAAGGGAACTTGGGAAATATTTCACCCACCGTCCCTCTAGATATTTCGATTAAGCCTGGAATAGTGGAAAATGTTCATATCGATGCCTCATGTTGTCATGATGAGATCCGAATTTACAAGGCCCTTTTCCAAGAAGTTTGTGACGTTTTTGCATGGAGTTACAAAGAGATGCCTGGAATTGATCTAGATATTGTTGTACATGAAATTAAGACATACCCAGACGCTAAAACCATTCGACAAAGACTTCACCCAGTTCATCCACGCAAAGATGTTGCTATTAAACTCAAAGTTGAAAAACTTCTTAAAGCCGGTTTTGTCTACCCTGTAGCATTGAATGATTGGGTGTCTAATCTTGTTCCGGTTATGAAGAAACAAGGCACGATCCGTGTTTGTTTTGATTATAGAGATATTAACAAAGATTGACCGAAAGATAATTATCCAACCCCTTTGGTCGACCAGATCGTTGACGATTGTGTCGCTAGTGAAATCTTCTCTTTGATGGATGGATTCTACGGCTATAACCAAATCAATATTTTACCAGTGGATCAACATAAGACTACTTTTATTTTCCCTTGGGGTACCTTCGCATACCGTAAACTTCCCTTTGGTCTCAAGAATACCGGTGCGAATTTTCAATGCGCTATGTCTTATGATTTTCATGATATTAAGCATATTGTACAACCTTACCTAGATGACTTATCGACGCATTCTCTGCATCGCCAAGATCACCCGACACACTTACGAGCAATTTTTCTACATTGTCGATATTATCGCATACAATTGAATCCACACAAATGCGTTTTTTATGTGGAGTCTGGATGACTTCTTGGTTTTATCGTTTCTACACATGGGATTAGGGTGGATCCTTTAAAGGTTGAAGTTATTCTCAATTTGCCTCCTCCTTCTACCTTATGCCAACTCCAAAGTTTGCAAGGGAAGGAAATTTTTTTACGTCGATTCATTCCCAATTATGTCGAATTAACGAAAGGTTTCACTCAACTTCTTAAGAAGGGTCACGATTTTGTATGGGATGACACTGCCAACAAATCCTTTGAAGCTTTGAAACTTGCCTTAACCCGTACACCACTCTTATTTCCTCCCGATTATAATCGATACTTTTTCTTATACTTGACTGCTTCGGACTCTACCATAGCCATGGTTCTAGTCCAAGAGGATGATTCGCACAATGAACATGTCATCTACTATTTGAGTCGGAGTCTCACAACCACCGAAACCAAATATATGCATATGGAAAAACTGGCCTTGGCAGCTGTTCAAGTTGTTCAACGTTTTCGTCATTATATCTTATTACGCAAAACCACCATCATTTCCGACTACAACCCTATGCAACATATCCTTACACACCATTATTGCTAGGGGGAAAATACTCCAAATGGATAGTGATTCTACATGAGTTTGATTTGGAGTTTGAGCGAGCCAAGTCAAAGAAATCTTTGATTTTTGTCGAATGTATATGTGACCTTCCCTCCACTTAAACAGAAACTGTGGCAAAGGATTCTTTTCCTGATGAGCCTTTCTTTCTGATCAGTTCAGACGACATCTGGTATGGAGACATTATCATTTATCTCCAAACCCAAACTTTTCACCTTGATATTTCTTGTGTAGATCATCGTCGCATTCAGTATCAAGCCCATCAATACATTATCCTCAGTGATACCCTTTACCATTGTGGAATTTATTATGTATTTCAACGATGTCTAACCTATGATGAAGCTGAGAAAGATTTAAATGACTGTCATTTTGGAGCATGTGGCGATCATATGTCTGGGTATGCCACTGCCCAAAAGATCTTACGAGTTGGTTACTTCTGGCCTTCGTTGTTTAAGGATTTCATTACTACTGTTCAGAAATGCCACGCTTGTCAAACGTATAACAATAAGATCTGATCACATCCTACTCCTTTTTCTCTAGGAAGAGATGATTTTACCATTTTGAATAATATCATCTTGTGTCTGAATCTCTCACCATGTCAAAGTTGTGTCGCTCAAGCGAAGAGTATCCAAATGTATCCTTCCAGTGTCCTTTATGATTTTATGTACACTGCAATATACTTCAATCTGTTTGACCCAATTATCCAACTTCTTTGCATTCAACTCTCCATCATAAATAGGCAAATCAAACTTTACATCTAGCTTTAACAAAGGCAAATCATGAGAATAAAAAGACTTCTTAGAATGCTTTTTCCGCTTATGAGAAGAATGTTCACATTCATTGGAGGAAGAAGAAGATGATGATGATGATGATGGGGATGAAGGAGGTTGTGGAGGTTCTTCACCTTCTCCTTCTTCTTTAACTGCTTCAGTTTTTACCGATGTACTTTCTCCCCTGGCCTTCTTTCAATCCTCGTACATTTCTTCCACCACAGCCTTCATTTCCATGAATGCAAAAAAGAATGCCTCTTCAGTACCAAAAGGATTTGGATTAGAATAATCCTCATCTTTTGTTGTATCCATTTCTTTCTTTCGAAATGCACGCCTCAAACCAATCACATGATTGTATTCTTCAAATGATCCTTCACCAAGATTGAGTTTGGATCTCTTAAGCATTCACTTGCAAATACACATCAAACTAGCTTTGATGCCAACTTGATCTGAAAATCCTTAGATGTTAAATTAGTTCTTAAGAAGACACTAACATCCGACTAGATTCGGGAAATTAAGATCGTTATGACTAATTGCAAAATATTATGTGAAAATGCTTACTTATCCATAAACTTCATTAACTGATAATAACTTGTGGAAATAAAAATGCGAACATGGAGAGAAAAATTAACAACAAAGATCAAGGCACATTACACAAGTTGATAACGGAGTTCACCCATCTTGGGATACGTCTCCAGGTCCACTTCAAAATGAAAGACCGCTCTATTAATGCTCAAATTCTTGATACAATAATGAATCTAACTTGTGTTCTTACAATGACGTCCTTATATGCTGCTCAAATACAAGTGTAATTTTCAAAATCGACACTGCCTGAGAAAACCAGAACTTTTGACTATAAACACTCTATACTTTTCTCAAAGAGTCCTAAAGCTCAAAATCTCATGAACATAAACTCTTGACACACAAATCGATGCAAAACCCTCTCTTGGCACGAAAATCCATAAAAAACGAACTCAAACCAAGTTCTTGCATGAACCCCCTTGTGTTTGCAAATGGTTGGGCACATACTTTATATAGGGGAAGTCGGAGGGTCGAACCCCACTTGACCCCCTATATGCTTGGATGGGCAATTATTAAAAACTTAAATATAATTTCATTGGCGAGCTTAACAAGGCGTGCCATATGGCACAATGGTTACAGTGATAGTGTTAAAACATTGGTTCGTCGATTCGAAGGTCGCGAGGTAAACCCCGAACGATGCCTATTTTGGCATATAGTTATACAATACAACTTAAATGGAAAACTGTTTAATGTAATATGTGATGATTTTGTTGATGGAATTGGTTAAGACAGTTGTTTCTTCCGCCGGAGGTCTCGGGTTTGGTTCCCTTCTGAGCCAACAAACTTTTGGATGCTCCTTAGCCAATATTGGCCATTTTAGACACTTCCACATGTCAACCATTGATTGGTCCACATCATTGCCATCGTACACTTGTCAGATTCGCTATCACTACCACTTGTCAGTGCCATGTCAATGTTGTACTGCCACTTGTCACCTACCACGTTAGCGTCGTACTGCCACCTGTCACCTTCCATGTCAGCACTGTACTACCATGTGTCATCCTCGCAATGATGCCACGCGACATCTGTACTGTCCATGTCATCCTTTTGTACTACCATGTTCCTGTTGAAATTACTAAGACAACTGAGAGGGGGGTGAATCAGGTGTTACTGTGCTTAAACAATATTATGTTTTTTAAAACATTTTTTTTTAAATTCACCAAGTGACCATCAAGATTATACAATATATGAACAACAGAAATAATAACCATCAATCACACATATGATATACACAGAGGCAGATTTTCACGAGGAAACCCATAAAGGGAGAAAACCTCTTCTTCTTCGAATGATATGAAATCTTTTATGTTCTGTACATCATCTATCTTAGAGCATCAACTCAAAATGAGGATACCATCTCTATTTTACAAGCTGTAACTTACTGAGAGCACCAACTGTCTGGTTTCTCTAGCACCCACTAGAAGGAAGCACCAACTCCCTGAGTGTTCCAGCACCAACTGAATGGAAGCACCTACTTCCACTTATACAGACACCAACTTGCATACATAAAACTTTGTGTTTTCCCTAGCACCACCCTGCCACCCTGTTTTCTAGCCACAACTAGATGAAAGCTACAACTTCCAGTATTCAAGCACCAACTTGAATAACAGAGGACTACAGTCCTCCCTAGCACCTCCCTACCTCCCTGATTATAAATAAATGATTGAATAACCAAAAATAAAAATATATCAATTCTTACCACTTCTTCTATGTTCTGCAATTCTTCTCTGCTTCACTATTCTTCTGTTCTATTCATACTTGGCTTGACTTGCTATCTCTTTCTATCTGTTCTTTCTCTATTCCTCTCATTCTCTTTGGTATGTGTATATTCTTCTCTCTTCACCTTTCCTGTTCTGTTCAACTTCTGTTTCTCATCTCTGAGTTTGATCTCACATTGTGCATATTGTGATTTTCTTTTCTCCCAATTCAACTCATTTTTCCAGTGAGAAAAACCAACATAAATCAGTCACGGCATATTTCTTTTATACAATCCTTCCATTTAGTTACACTTCGAATCTCCAAAGAAACGCACACACAATCGAATCACCAAAAAACCCAAGAACTATGATTCAGTTCTGCTAACTAAATTGTAACTAATCAATAGTTTGTGGAGTGCAACAGTCACCCTTTGCTCAAAATGTCGATTAATCAACACCGTTGGATTAAATCCATAGAGACTTGTTGACCTTTAAAATATGTTCCTCACGAACTTTACTTGCTTGAACTAGCACCAGGCGTGTTTCTCCCCACATGCCCACTCGTTGTAACCATACGCCAAACAAAATTTGTTTCGCGTGATCGACTGTGAGTCACCTCGATTTTCCCAATTTGCGAAACTCCGAAATGGAGCCTAGAAACACTAGCTCCTACCTTAATCCAACGGCGATGTGACCTTGGCTATGACCATGAGCCAAAAATTTGAGCATTTCGCGGCTTTGCGACTCGCGATGTCGAAATTTAGAGCACCTCCCTTCTTCCAATTCCCGAACTCTCGACTTCAATCACCTCAACAGTCTAAGATTTCCCGTGACTCAACGGTTGTGATTACCATCATCATTTCGGGATTTCACGAGTTCCTGCCTGACGTGGTCTGCATTTAACCTTGCTGACGTGGATTTGCTCTCGTGGCACATGTTCTTCTCCTGGATCTGACAACCCAGATTAGTCCTCGATCCAATGATCAAGATCTCCTCTTCGAGAACTCAAACTTCATATCAGATCAACAGTCCAGATCTTATCGCGATTTCGCATTTCGGATGTTTGAACATGAGCCGGCCTTGACTCTTCTAACCATAGATGATTTTAGGGGCTAAATTTCACAATTGGGCTAATTTTCCATGGGTTTTCCAAAAAACATATTCCCTAATTTCCATTTTTTCTAAAAATGATTCGCCCAAATTCCATCGAATAAAATTATTTTACCTTAAAAATCGCCAAAATTTTATAGAAACTACATAAAATTCTTAGAAATTTGAATATTTTAACAAAACTATCACCAAACATTTTACATTTTGCATATTAAGGACTAGTACAATTAGCCCAAGTTTGTACATTTTAATATAAATTTTTATCCTTAAAATCATCCTTGCTTCTAACTCTCGATATCCGAAATACTCTAGATCAACGATCCACAACCCTTTATGATCTAACAGTCCAAATCTTATCGTGATTTCGCGTTTCACGACTTCAAAGTTAGAGAACCTCCTTCCTTTGACTCTTTAGTCAGCGAAATGTTGATCTCTCGCCATGTGTCCTCTGGATTCAACGGCTCATATCTCATCGTGATTTCATGTTTCACAGAATTGGAGGATGGCTCTCGCCCATTATCCTCTTCGTAGTTATACTAGATCCGATGGTTGTTGGTCCTCGTTACTTAGATCCAACGGATCAGATCTATATTTCTCTTCTGCGCTTCCTCTAGTCACTGGGTGCTAATCTAACGGTCATTGGGTAGTTGGGATTGGTGATCCAACATGTTGATATCATGGTAGCTGCGGGAGGTATTTACCTCCATGTGTAAACTTGATGAGAATAGAATATTCCAGGAAGTAAGAAGAAACCCTAATGAGTTGGATAATAACCTTAGAAGACAAGTCGGCTCAAGAGGATAATTGGTATTAGGTTATTAGCCTACAAGAGAAGAAGTCGACCAGAAGAAATATTATATACTAAGTAAATAGGCACCCAGAATGAGAAGTCAGCCCAGGTAGTTAGCTAGAATCAATATCAATACTAGTGAGCTCTGCACAAGTGAGCTCTGCAAGACTGGCCTCCTGTATTGATATTGATTCTAGCTAACTACCTGGGCTGACTTCTCATTCTGGGTGCCTATTTACTTAGTATTGATATTGATTCTAGCCCAGGTAGTTAGCCAAATTCTCAGAATTGCAGAGCTCACTTGTGCACACTGTAGTTAGCCATTTTGTGTGCAAGTTTGGAGGAGAGTTGTCGTTGCAGCTGCTACAGCTAGCAGATTACGTTTTGGCTTGGACTATCTCTTAGTTATGGTTTGGACTATCTGATCAACTCTTGTTTGGTGTGTTATCATTGGAGAAAGGTACATTGCCCTTTGTTTGGCTATCTAGCCTAGGGTTTCCTTCCGGAATGATTCTTTGTCAAGGTTAAGGTGCTCGGAGGGTGGCTTTGGCCTATGGCTGGGTGACAATAGTGATATTCTCTATGGTAAAACAAGCACAATCCATCATATTCTAACAGGTTATGGGCCCACACCTCCTTCATTCAGTCTAACCACTGGAAGGGAGCATAGCCATAAGGATATTAAGCTTGTTGAAGAATTGTCACTAGGGTTTCTAGCAGAAGCAGTTACTAAAGCACTGTCTCTAGGGTTACTAGTAGGTGCAGTTGTAGAAACCCTAACCCTCTTGTTGAGTCACCTTAAGTGAAGGGATTGACCTGATTTCTGGATAGACCAGTGCACCCTAGCCTAGTGCACCTCCTGGTACTCTCAACAAGCCAAGACGTAAAGTTTGAGTTTTTTGGTCAAATCTAGGGTTGACCAAGTCAAAGCAGCCATGACTTACTCTATGAAGTCAGAAAACAAGTTAGATGGAGCTTCTAACTTCAAAGCGTGGAAGACAAGGATTGACCTCATCCTTGTCAAGAATAAATTGTTGGACATCGTGAAAGGAAAGATTGTGGAACTAGAGTTTGAAGAAGGAAAAAAGAAGGAACCGCAGAATGTTGTAGTCATGGAGAAGTTCAAAGACGGTGACATCAATTCCATGAGTATTATAGTGGACTCTATAAAAGACCACTTGATACCCTACATCACCCATCTTGACTCATAGAAGAAGATGTATGATGCCCTAACAAACCTCTTCTCAATTAGAAACATTGGACAAGTAATGAGTCTGAAGAATGAGCTCCGTGAAATGAAGGTGAATGATGATGGCGGCATAACACCATACTTTGTAAGAATCCCTCAGTTAAGAGATAACTACAAGCCATTGAAGATATCATTTCAAATAAGGAATTGGTAAACATAGTACTCAATGGTCTTCCCAAGACATGGGATGCATTTTCCGCAAGCATGAACACAAGAAAGGATTATCCTACATTTGAAGAACTTTGGACTTGCTGTGCTCAAGAAGAATCAAGGATTAGTGCAAAAGAGAAACCCCAAAAGAAGTACGATGATCAAACCTTCACAGCAAGATTCAAGAAGTTTAGGAACAAAAGGAAGTTTAGTTCAAGGAAGAATCTAGATCAAGAGAAAGATATGTCAGAAATACAATGCTTCAAATGTCGAAAGTATGGTCACTACAAGAATCATTGTCCTGAGCTAAAGAAAAGGAAAGAGACACATGAAGAATCAATTCCTGAAGAAAATGAACCTACAAAGAAGACTAAGCAGGATGAAAAAGACTTCTTCTTCTAAGATAAGGTAACAATACTCCTCCTTGTTCTTGTACATACCATGTTTTCTGTACATATCTTGCATATCTAATTCTTAAAATATAATATGTTCAAAGAGAAACTATACTTATGAAAGAACAACAAGGTAAGGAATGCTATCACTATGACTATAAGACAAGCTACAAGATAAGTCAAAATTAGAATCAATCTTGAAGAAACCTAGAAGAAGTAAACACAGAAAGAAGTCAACAATCAAGAGGAAATTGGAAAAAGATTTTCGACACTTTGCAGAAGGCAATAAGGATGCAGACGGAAGCATGGATTATGTTATATTGAGGGAGCCGATTATATACTTCCAAAAGAAAAACATGCACTCATACATGAATCAAGGATTAGGAGGGAGCTAATCCTATGATCCATTTAAGATGATGAAGTATATATCCATGGTAGCAACCATGAAAAGAAGTACGTGTTCAGTTTGACTTTAGAAGAAGCCTTCTTTGAGAAGAAGCCTAAAAGTATCCCTGGTTGTCCATCCACATCTGTGATTCTATGATGAAAGAAAGAAGTGAAATGTTTAGGGCATGGAATCTATAAGAAACTCCATGGACCCAAGAAGCTAAAGAGAAAAATGAGGAAGAACATGAAGATCCCAAGAAATAAAGAAAAGACAGAACAACCAGTCATTGTATCGAGAATCACAAGACTACTAGCCTGATATGAACTCACCAAAAAACAATCAAGCAGAGGAAATGAAAAGTGTGATGAAGAACGTTGTATGGAATACTTATGAATGCAAGCATTGTGAGATCTAGAACTAGAAGTTCTCATGGATGGAGGGAGAAGACTATGATGATTGTTTGCTCCAAGTAAACCAGACATACCTCTACATGAGCCAGTATATCATTCACAATATCCATGGGTTGGAGTTTACATGTAGAGAAACCTCAAGGATTTGAGGTATACTAGAAATAGACCCTTGTATGTTGATGGAAGAAGACAACTTGGTGAAGAACCTCCATTGCACAACAGAAGTGTGGTGAAGACTTTCTACATCAGAGATATTGTCTCAGAATGGTTACTCAAAAGCTCAGAATGATGGATTTCTAATCCATGACAAACTCTCATGATGGCAGAAGAAGTACCACTTGGATATGTTCCAGTATGACCCTTGCCACGATGTTATGAGCTAGCAGGAAACCAAGAGGAATCCAATAATGATATACTATATTGATCAGAGCTATGTGAAGCCTTCATAGAAAACCAGTGTTCCAAAAAGACCGAAGTACATTTGAGATCAAGAATTACATTCTCCATGATAAAGTCCGGAAAAGAGAAGTGGTTCTCCAATATATATATCTCCACAGATAAGCAAATAAGCAGACATTTTGGTAAAACCTCTGTCCAAAATGAAAGAGTTTGTGTACTCAAGCTGGAGCTCGTGGAGACGACTTCCCTATTGAAAAAGGAAGAGATGACTCCCAGGTTGGGAGGGAGCACTAATGTTTTATTGATTTATGGACAATCATTTTTCAGTTCGAAAAATGGTCTAGGATGAGCAGTTCCTTTCCAGTTCGGAAAGTGGTTTGAGATTTCTAATGGACAGACATTTTCCAGTTCGGAAAATGGTCCAGATTGAATGATCATTTTTGTAATGAAAATGGTTCGATGGATTGTTGATGTACCATAGACAACAATTTCCCATTGTGGTTAACATGGGGAATGGTCTAGGGTAGTCTCTCTTATTGAAGGTTACTCAAGAAGACTGGCTCGCCTCGCCGGACAATCATTCTTTTGAAGCTCATAGTTGTGAGCAGTTTCGAAGAATGGTATGTTTTGGAGGTTGGTGCAGGAAAGTCATTTCCTTAAGAAATGGTCCAGACAGTCATTCCTTAGGACGGATTCATTCTCTCTAGGTTGCACTTTGTTTAGTGCCGTAGGAATGGCCCAGGGTGGGGAATGGTCCAGGTTCAACAGTCAGGGACAGGCATTCCCTAGGGTAGACTCATTCTCTCCAGGTTGCACTTTGTTTAGTGCCAGAGGAATGGCCCAGGGTGGGGAATGGTCTAGGCTCAGAAATTAGGACAGTTATTCTTCCTTGCTTGAAAAGAATAGTCCAGATATCTCATCATTGATGTTTGACCTTTTGAGGGAAAATGCTCTTCCATATCTAATAGATGTGAGTGGAATAATGGCCCAGATGATTCAGTTTATATTATAACAATGTTTTCTATGCAGGTTGATACCAGATGATTGTTATGGAGACTGTATGACAATAGATGTATGCTATTGTGGTGGATTGTGTTCCACTGATTGTGATTATACGTCACTGATCAAGTATCTGTGTGCTACTTGGTGTGGTAGTGTACCACTGGATTCTAGTACTACTATGGATAGACACAATTGTGTTCTATTGAATGATATTGTTCTGATTGCCTTGAAGACTATCAACAGTGTTGGAAATGATTATCAGCTAGATGGATGATCAATGGACAGAGATTTCCCATACGGAAAATGGTCCAGGACATTTACTCTTCTAGGACATATGTCCGGATTAGAAGAATGGTTCTTGTGTCACTCTATGGAGTGAATGACTTATCCAGCATCATGTTGATTACTCAGATGGATTATGGTTTCGAGAGATGATGTAGTTGATGACACTAATAGTGATGATGGTGCTCATATCATGAGATAGTCTATACGACTATGTTGATGCTACCGGGTGAATGGTATGTTTGTGCTCAAGACCATTACCTTCAATACCTCCCTAGCTAGGAGGGAGTGTTGATATTATGGTAGTTGTAGGAGGTATTTACCTCTATGTGTAAACCTGACGAGAATAGAATATTCTGGGAAGCAAGAAGAAACCCTAATAAGTTGGCTAATAACCCTAGAAAACAAATCGACTCAAGAGGATAATTGGTATTAGGTTATTAGCCTACAAGAGAAGAAGTCAGCCAGAAGAAATATTATATACTAAGTAAATAGTCACCCAGAATGAGAAGTTGGCCCAGGAAGTTAGCCAGAATCAATATAAATATAGGAGGCTAGTCTTCATTCTGGTAGGCATTCTCATAACTGCAGATCTCACTTGTGCGCACTGCAGTTAGCCAGTTTGTGCGCAAGTTTGGAGGAGAGTTGTCGTTGCAGCTGCTGCAACTAGCAGATTACGTTTTGGCTTTGGACTATCTCTTGGTTATGGTTTGGACTATCTGATCAACTGTTGTTTGGTGTGCTATCCTTGGAGAAAGGCGTGTTTCCCTTTGTTTGGCTATCTAGCCTAGGGTTTGCTTTCAGAATGATTCTATGTCAAGGTTAAGGCGCTCAGAGGGTGGCTTCAGCCTATGGTTGGGTGACAATAGTGATATTGTCTATGGTAAAATGAGCACAATCCATCATATTCTAACACAACGACCACTATCATTCTTCCTCCTGAGCTTTCTGATCTCTCCGACTTAGAATATTTTCTAAGTGTTCAAAGGTCTCGACCTTTTCTCCTTCTGCGAGTCTTTCTCTTGGACCTCGGCTACACTTCTGGAAAGCGCAAAGCGCTATCTCTTCTAAGTTGTGATCTCTACTTACTGTTTTCTTCTTCACCTGAGCTTATGCTTTCCCTGTTTTCCATCATTGTCGCTTTCCTTATTGTTGCTTTTCTTTCTTTAATAAAACCATCGATGTTTTTGTTCTTGCCATCAATCTTCTGAATGTCATCACTATTGTTCTTGACTTCAATGACAAGCACATTCTTTTCCTGAAAAACATGCCAACAATCTCCCCCTTTGGCATTGATGGCAACCCTGAAAGGTTGCACCCTGCACTACTCTGCTTTGTTCTTCAACTGTAGCATCCAGACAATTAACCACAAATTTTCTCCCCCTTTGACATCAATTTCAAATAACACATGCTCCCCCTGAGCTGTGACAGTACTTTTCGAATATGAAAGAAAGAACCATGGAAAAAATCACCAAAAATACAACAGATATTCAATAAGTACTCCCCTGACAAGGTGAACAGATTAGATGAAAGAAGATATGACCCCCAACTTCTGAAGAAGATATTCAAATGGTGTCACTGCTAATGGTTTAGTAAAGATATCAACTATCTATTCTATGGAAGGAATATAATTCAACTGAACAACTCTGTTTGTAACCTGTTCTCTGAGAAAATGGTATTTTATTGGTATATGCTTAGTCTTTGAATGAAGTAAAGGATTCTTGGAGACACTAATGGAACTGGTGTTATCATAGTGAATTGGAATGGGATCAGTATAAGTTACCTTCAAATCTTCAAGAGTGTGTATCATCCATAATAATTGAGTGCAGCAAGTAGCAACAACAATATACTCTGCCTCTGTAGTTGATAAAGAAATAGATTCATGTTTCTTACTAATCCATGCTACTAACGAATCACCTAGGAAGAATGCACCTCCACTGGTGCTCTTTATCTCATCCACACAATTTGCCCAATCAACATCTGAATAAGCAGTTAACTGAAAATTCCGATTTCTAGGATACCACAGACCATAAGTCATTGTGCCCTTAAAGTATTTGAATTTCATTTTGACAACTACTAAATGACTTTGTTTGGGAGCATATTGATAACGACCTACCATTCCAACAACTTGCATTATATCAGGACGGGATACTGTGATGTACAGAAGACTGCCTATCATTGATCAATATGTGCTTTGATCAACATCAGGTGAAATATCATCTTTACTGAGCTTGCAACCAACCACCATAGGTGTACTAACAAGAGAGGAATCTTCCATCTGGAACTTTTTCAACATCTCTTTCAAATATTTTTCTTGAGAGATAAATATTCCTGCAGAACTTTGATATACTTTAAAGTTCTTATGACATGAATATGCAAGAAACATCATGATGGCTTCCAATCTTGCCATTGGAGCAAAGGTCTCATAAAAATCCTATCCTTCAACTTGTGCATACCCTTTATAGACCAATTTGGCTTTATTCCTAACAATTTGTCCTTTTTCATTCATTTTATTCTTGAATACCCATTTGGAGCCTATTACATTCTTATCTTTAGGTCTAGGAACAAGCTCCCAAGTGTTGTTCTTCTCAATCTGATCAAGCTCTTCATTCATAGCTCTAATCCAATTGTCATGCTTGCTTGCTTCATAAAAAAATTTAGGTTCAATCATAGATAGGAAAGCAATCTGAGATTGTTCTGAGTCTTTAATCAATTTCCTTCTTGTCCAAACTCCTTTATTCATATCTCCAATTATCTGATTTTCAGGACGATTCTTTCTAACAATTCTGAGAGGTGGTTTTGTTTATGTCTGCTTAGTTGAGTCTGCCTGAGTATTTGTATCTTCATTTGATTCAGAGTCTCCTCTTTCTGATCCTTGGACCTGCTCATCTTCAACTTCAACTATATCTTCTGTAGTTGATTCAACACTACTTACATTTCGTATCAGGATTTCTTCATCAAATTTTATGTCGATACAATCAATCAATTTATGCAGCCTCTTATTATAGCATTTGTATCATTTACTGTTTGTAGCATAACCTAAGAAGATACCTTCCTCATCCTTGTCATCATATTTGCCAAGATTTTCATCATTATTCTTGACATAACACTTACTCCCAAAGACTTTAAAATGCTTGATTGAGGCAGGTCTTCCAAACCATAGTTCATAAGGAGTCTTGTCACTGTATGGCCTAAGATGGGATTTGTTAAGAATATGTACAGTTGTATGAATTTCTTCTACCCAATATGTATGAGCAATATTCCTTTCATTCATCATTGATCTTGCCATTGGCTGAACTGATCTATTCTGCCTCTCAACTACTCCATTTTGTTGTGGAGTCCTTGGAATATTGTACTCTCTTTTGATTCCATGTTTATCACATAACTCTTTGAAGTTCCATGAACTAAACTCTCTTCCCCTATCAGACCTTACTACCTTCAATCATTTTCTTGTTTGATTCTCAGTTGGAGCCTTAAACGCTTTGAATTTTTCGAATGCTTCAGACTTTTCCTTCAGAAAGGCAACCCATGTTAGTCTAGAATAATCATCAATAATTAACATGAAATAGTTTTCTTTTCCTGTACCTTCCTTCCTTGATGTTCCACATAAATCCATATGTACTAACTAAAGAGGTTTTTCTGTAGAAGGAAAGTTCTTAGATTTAAACTGTGTCCGAGTAAGCTTTCCTATTTAGCAAGGTTTACAAACAAAATATATGGCTTTGATATCTTTGGAAGATATTTTACCACCCCACTGGTTCTAAGTTTGATTATATGATAAAAATTTAGGTGTCCAAGTCTCCTATGCCATAGCCAACTTTCATCATGCTTTCTTAAGTGACATTCTTCTTTTTCTTCTTTTAACACATAGACATTGTTTTTTGTTTTTGTGCCTTCTGCAATCAGATGTCTTGAATTCACAGATTTTATTCTACAATATTTAGAAGTAAAAACAAATTCACATCCTTGGTCACAGACTTGACTAACACTAAGCAGATTATGTATCAAACCATATACAAACAACACATCTTAAGCTTTCCCTTTTCCATTACTCAGACTTACCATTCCTTTACCTTTTATTTTTCATTGTGCATTGTTTCCAAAAGTTACATTCTTTGATTTGCTTTCACTTAGAGTTAGAAACTTACTTTTGTCTCCAGTCATATGTTTGGAACATCCACTGTCAATATACCAAGGATTATTTTGTCTTTAGGCTGAGAACACTAATCCACACTGGTCATCTTCTTTCTTCTTCCAAACCTTGAAATTTTCAGCAGCAGGATTCAAATCTGGCTTATAGTTCCTTAAACGACAGACTGCAGCTTTATGTCCATAACTAAGGCATGTGTAACATTCTGGTTCACTGAATAACAGATCATAATGAGTGTTATGCTCATAACTGTTGTTATGCTTAACCTGCGTCTTTTTCCCAACCATCACATGATTTCTAGTCTGTGGTTGTTTGTTACTTGGCTGTCTCAATCTTTGTTGTGGCAGATAATTATTCCTTGAGTATCTTGATTACTCATGTCTAAATCTTAAAGAGCAATTTACATCTTTGTGACCAAAGTTAGAACAAAAAAAACAATATCCATAGAAAAATCCTTTGTACCTGGAAAATGGTTGTCTTCTTTGAGCGAGTCGATTTCTTCCATGTTGATGATTTGTTTGACCAGAAGATGTGTTTGTATTATTTTTTTGATTTACAGATTTAGTTCTGGTACATTTTCTTTCATTTCTTCTTAACGATTGATTATGTTTCTCTATTTCTGCAGAGTGGTTGTTGTCAATGATTGTAGATTTGACAAACTTGATGGATTTTGTGTTACTTGGCTGATCACTACTTGATCCTTCTTTATAACCCAAGCCAGATTTCAAATTTGGATTCCTTTGCTTATTTAGAATGGAGGTTAATCCTTCTGAGGCTTTAATACTTGACAGATTTTGGTGATACAATGCCTTAAACTTCTCCATCTCTTTTCTGGTATTTACTATCTCTTCTTCCAAGGCTTCACATCTTGTTTTCTTCTCTGATAACTATTGTTTCAAAATGTTCTTTATTTTATTTTCCTCTTCTAACTCCACTTTTAGCAAGGCAAAGTCTTCATCAAGTTTTTTACCAATCATTTTAAACTGCATCAACCACTATTTTTGTTTTCTCTTCTTAAGTATGAGTCTGTCAATTTCTTCCAAAGCACTGATTAATTCACCTTCCATATCCACCACATCTTCTTTGTCATCCATGTCACCTCATGTGTGTTCATCATCAAGATATCCCATAGCCATAAGCATAAAATCATTCACTTTGTCTTCATAGGATGAATTACTATCTATGTCTTATGAGGAGTTGTCATTGTTTGCACACAAACTTTTCTTTTTACTATATTTCTTAAATTTGTATTTCTTTTCATCATCAGAGTCCTGGTCTTTTTTCTTGTGAGGACACTTAGATGCAAAATGACCTATCTTACCACAGTTAAAGAATTTGAAGGGAAGCTTGCCTTGATATTTCCATGATCATTTCTTTAACCTTCTCACGAATTTTACCTCAATATCATCTAATTCTGAATCAATATTCTTGTTTTCTTTAAAAGATGTTTCTCTAGTGATGGATTTATCTTTGCTAATTTTCATTTCATATGTAGTTAGAGTTCCTAGGAGTTGATCAATAGACAGTGTTTTAAGATCATTTAATTCTTCTATTGCGGAAACTTTTGGATTAAATCTATCAAGCAAAGATCTTAAAATCTTCTGAACTAAAAATGCATCTTCAATCTTCTCACCAAGACTCTTCATGGCATTCACAAGATCTTCAACTCTTAAAAAATACTTATTAACTGTCTCATCCTCAGTCATCTTTAGTTGTTCAAATTTCAATCTATATGTTTGAAGTTTGGCATATTTTACTTTCTCATTTCCTTCATAACTGCTAATAAGTTTATCCCACATTTCTTTGGTAGATTCAAGATGCATCACCTTTACAAACTCAGCTTCAACAAGTCCTTTCAAGATAGCATTCATTGCCTTTGCATTGAAACTAAATTCTAACTTATCATCTTTAGAAGTTAGCACAACAGGCTTTATATATCTAGTTTCTACTACATCCCAAACATCAACACCTAAGGCCATTATGTATGTTCTCATTCTAACTTTCTAGAAGGAAAAATTTGTTCCATCAAACAGAGGAGGCTTATTGGCTGAAGTCCCTTCATGACTTGTCATGTTAAAGCTTACAAATCTACCTTTAAATAAAAGGAACCTGCTCTGATACCAATTGTTGAAATTACTAAGACAACTGAGAGGGGGGGTTAATCAATTGTTACTGTGCTTAAACAATATTATGTTTATTAAAACACTTTTTTAAAACTTCACCAAGTGACCATCAAGATTATACAAGATATGAACAACATAAATAATAACCATCAATCAAACATATGATATACACAGAGACATATTTTCACGAGGAAACCCATAAAGGGAGAAAACCTCTTCTTCTCCGATTGATAGGCAATCTTTTATGTTCTATACATCATTTATGTTTGAGCACCAACTCAAAATGAGGCTACCACCTTTGTTTTACAAGATGCAACTTGCTGAGAGCACCAACTCTCTGGTTTCTCTAGCTCCCACTAGAAGGAAGCACCAACTCCCTAAGTGTTCCAACAGTAATTGGATGGAAGCACCTACTTCCACTTATACATGAACCAACTTGCATACAAAAAACTCTGTGTTTTCCCTAGCACCACCCTGCCACTCTGTTTTCTAGCCACAACTAGATGAAAGCTAAAACTTTCAGTATTCAAGCACCAACTTGAATAACAGAGGACTACAGTCCTCCCTAGCACCTCCCTACCTCCCTGATTATAAATAAATGATTGAATAACCAACAATACAGATATATCAATTCTTACCACTTCTTCTCTGTTATGAAATTCTTCTATGCTTCACTATTCTTTTGTTTTGTTCATACTTGGCTTGACTTGCTGTCTCTTTCTATCTGTTCTTTCTCTGTTCCTATCATGCTCTTTGGTATGTGTACATTCTGCTCTCTTCACCTTTTCTGTTCTATTCAGATTTTGTTTCTCATCTCTGAGTTTGATCTCACACTGTGCATACTGTGATTTTCCTTTCTCCCAGTTCAACTCATTTTTCCAGTGAGAATAACTAACATAATTCAGTCATGACGTATTTCTTTTATACAATCCTTCCATTTAGTTACACTTCGAATCTCCAAAGAAACGTACATGCAACCGAATCACCAAAAAACCCAAGAACTATGATTCAGTTCTGCTAACTGAATTGTAATTGATCAATAGTCCGTGAAGTGAAATAGTTACCCTTCGCTCAAAATGTCGATTAATCAACACCGTTGGATTAAATCCGCAGAGACTTTTTAACCTTTCAAATATGTTCCTCGCAAACTTTACCTGCTCGAACTAGCACCAAGTGTGTTTCTCCCCACATGCCCACTCGCTTTGACCATACGCCAAGCAAAAGTCATTTTGCGATTTTGTGTTTCGTGTGATCGACTGTGAGTCACCTCGATTTTCCCAATTTGTGAAACTTAGAAGTGGAGCCTAGCAACACTAGCTCCTACCTTAATCCAATGACAATGTGACTTTGGTTATGACCACGGGCCAAACATTCGAGCATTTTGCGACTTCGCGACTCGCAATGTCGGAGGTTAGAGCACCTCCCTTCTTCCGATTCCTGAACTCCCAACTTCAATCACCTCAGATCAACAGTCTGAGATTTCCCGTGACTCAACGTTCGTGATTACCTTCTTCATTTCAGGATTTCGCGAGTTCCTGTCTGACGTGGTCTACAGTTGTCCTTGCTGATGTGGATTTCCTCTCGTGGCACATGTTCTTCTTTTGGATCTAACGACCCAAATTAGTCCTCGATCCAACAGTCAAGATCTCCTCTTTGCGAACTCAAACTTCATATCAGATCAACGGTCCAGATCTTATCGCGATTTCGCATTTCAGATGTTTGAACGTGAGCCAACCCTGACTCTTCTAACTCCCGATATCCGAAATACTCTAGATCAACGATCCACAACCCTCTATGATATAACGGTCCATATCTTATCGTGATTTCATGTTTCAAGACTTCAAAGGTTAGAGAACCTCCTTCCTTTCACTCTTTAATCAACAAAATGTTAATCTCTCACCACGTGTCCTCTATATTCAACGACTCATATCTCATCGTAATTTCATGTTTCACTGAATTCGAGGATGGCTCTCGCCCATTATTCTCTTCGCAGTTATACTGGATCCGACGGTTGTTGGTCCTCATCGCTCAGATCCAACGGATCAGATCTGTATTACTCTTCTGCGCTTCCTTTGGTCACTGGGTGTTGATCTAACGATCATCGGGTAGTCGGGATTGGTGATCCAACGACCCCTATCGTTCTTCCTCTTGAGCTTTCTGATCTCTCCGACTTAGAAGATTTTCTAAGTGTTCAAAGGTCTTGACCTTTTCTCTTCCTGCAAGTCTTTCTCTTGGACCTCGGTTGCACTTCTGGAAAGCGCAAAGCACTATCTCTTCTGAGTTGTGATATCTGCTTACTGTTTGCTTCTTCACCTGAGCTTATGCTTTCCCTGTTTGCCATCATTGTTGCTTTCCTTATTGTTGTTTTTCTTGCTGTAAGCAAACCATCGATGTTGTTGTTCTTGCCATCAATCTTCTGAATGTCATCACTGTTGTTCTTTCCATCAATGACAAGCACATTCTTTTCCTGAAAAACATGCCAACAATGCCATGTGGCATCCATACAGTGTCTGTACAATCCACATGTCATCCTGCTATGTATTAGCCTATAGTGATGCCACATGTCCATCTGTGATGTTTCCACATCATCTAACCATAATGTCTGTACTGCCACGTGGCAACGTGTCCTTTGACATTTTCCCCTGTTTTTGCCGAATTTGAAAAGGCTATAATTTCCTCATACGAAGTTTGTTTGAGGCCATTCAAATTGCATTCGAAAGCTATCGTTGAGCTCTATGAAATGAAATAATTTTCATTAGCATTTGAGGTTATCCATTTTTGAGCATTCTCAGAGCCACCTCTTGGATCAAAGACTCTAGAAGGAATAGGGAACACACTTGGCTCCTTTTTTAAAATTTCAAAAGTTACCAAGAAGTAACATTACATATCATATACTCGCATCTGCGTATACATGAACATTTCCAAATCCCTTCTGGAATCCATCTTCCTAAGCTACCAAGATTTAGAATGGCTGCAAACCATAGACTACGAGAACATACTATTCAGATGCAACAAGTGTCACGAGCATGAGCATATTTTCAGATATTTCTCGCTTAATAATCCCCCTCCTTCGGCATTGATCTCCCCCTCAAAAGAAACAAAGGGTTTTGAGAAAGAAACAACAAGAAGAATGTCGTCCAGGCGAGTCCCTCAGCCCCAAGGGCATAAGTAGCTTGAAACTAGCAACACTATTGAAGTTCTATTTCAGAACATAGAGGATCCAACCAATAATACTAGAGAAGAAAAGAAAAAATAGAAGATATTAGAGTCAGAACAAAGCCCAAGAGAGAATAAGGAAGAGTAGATGAAGTGTAGGAACATAACAAGTCATAACACTCCAAAAGAAATGGAAAAGGAGGAGGAGATGCACAATGTGAAGAAGATCATGGTGACTCTGAGGATGGAGAGGACATGGAGTTTGTTGGGTATGTGTTATATTCTTTGCACGAGTAGTAGTGTCTCTGGAAACGTGACACCTACCTCAGGAAGCGTGTCATGTATTTAGGTGGTTTTTTGGCACATGGTTTTTGTCGATGGTTTTCTATTTTTGGTTAAGGAATTAGGGTTTTGGACTAGTCCAGGTCATTGGGTTAGGGTTTTGGATGTCGCTGGCTCCTATATGTATATTGTATTGTAAACAATGTAACACAATGAATGAATATAGAATATGTTGGTTTTCCCGGTTTGGGTTTCGAGGGGAAAAATCTCAGTGTAATGTTTGTATTTGCCATTGTATCTTTTCTGTTCTTTTATGAATATCTGTTTGCAGTAGATATTGTACAAGGTTATGATTTATAGAGTTGGGCGATCTATATCTCCAATCCACTGTAGCATCTTGGGAAAGGAACAACCCAACTCTGTCCTAGACAAGCATATTTGGCTCTTAAAGGATGCTCTAATCCGATAAAAAGAAAGGTGAAATTCACCTCTCAAAGGTAATCACTCTACCTCATCCACTCCATGAGTTAAATCTAATCTCTCTAAAGAAACCAGCAAGGTCTCCAAGGAAGAGAAAAGGAGGGGAATGTGCAACAACACACGACTACTACAAGATCTGGGAGAATTTTTGGTAAACTCAAGATGGATAGCATCGATGATAGATAAGTTCCCACCCAACCCCCCTAAATCCTCATGAAGATAGTGTCTTGGAACATTAGAGGCCTAAACGGAAAAGGAAAGCACAAACTACTTAGCGATAAAATTTGCAAATAGCAACCAACAATTAAAATGATCCAAGAAACAAGATGCAACAGTGATACCATATCAAAATTGGCACCCATGATCTGGAATGGTTCCAAATAAACAACCATAGATGCTCAAAGTGTGGTAGGGGGATTATATATTTTTTGGAACTCGACTGAATTCCTAATGAGTAGCTTCTTTTCAAATCAAAGGTCTTTAACAATGCGATTCTAGCTAATAGGACCAAAGAAAACATGGTTTATAACCAATGTATATGGACTGCAAGTAGTCACTGACAAAATTCTCTTTCTTGACTCATTGTGAGTGATCCACAACATCATCAAGAAAAACCATTGGTTAATAGGGAGAGATTTTAACAACATCACCCTACTTGCTGAGAAGTGGGGATGAATACGAAGGATGGATCAATACTCACAGCATTTCAAAGACATTATCCAACAATTAAATCTAATATACATAGAAACAATGAATGACCATTACACATGGAATAATCAAATAGGAGGAGATAATCAAGTAACCTCTAGGTTAGATCATTTTCTACCCTTAGAATCCCTCCTTTTTGCAAGTCTTCACTTAGATGTCACCATTTTTCCAACATCGGGATTTGACCACGGGCCCATCAGGTTGGAGGTGGATCTTCAAGGTTCCCCAAAATATCAACCCTTTCGATTTGAAAGCTTCTAGTTAGATCATCCATCCTTTCAAGATAGCATTCGACAATGGTGAAATGAGGTAGAAGCATAATTGAGCTCCCCCATGCTACGAGTCCAGAAATGGCTTAAACACATTAAAATATGTCTCAAGAAATGGAACAAGGAGGAATTTGGAGACATCTTCTAGGAAAATAATGAAATAGAAAACAAAATGGAAATAATTCAGCAGTCCATGATCTTGGAGGGATGTACAAAGCAACAAATCATAGAGGAAGCTTTGCTCTAGGCACAATTAGAGGAGTGCAATAGACAGGAAGAACTCCTTTGGAAACAAAAATTGAGAATGTTGGATGAAGGAGGGGGGAAAAATAAATTTTTTCACAACTCTATGGTCCAACGATGCCACCACAACATGATAGTTTCCATCAAAGACAACCAATGTAATCAACTAAAAAATCACAAGGATATAGAAAAGGAGTTGGTTAACTATTTCAAGGACCTCCTCATGAAACCACAGGTAGATAGGAGGACTATCATACAAGCTATAACATGCCACATACCCAAGCTTGTTCTGCGGGAACAAAATGAAGCCCTCCTAAGACCTATTAATATGGAGGAGGTAGAGTAGGTATTCATTGAAATGCCTAAAGAAAAAGCACCAAGAACAGATGGATTCACTGTTGATTTTTATCAAGTATGTTGGCCCATAATAAAACATGATGTTTAGATTATGGTGGAATACTCTCGTTGATTTAAGGACATGCTACCAGTCTTGGACACCACCTTCTTGGCTCTCATTCCAAAATAAGACAAGGCGAAAGATCCTAGTAAGTTTCTTCTAATCTCCCTCTGCAATGTGGCTTACAAAATCATCTCAAAAATCATAGCAAATTGTCTCAATCCCGTCCTCCCCTCCCTCATCTCACCCGAACAAACTGGTTATGTGGAAGGATGCCAAATCCTCGATGGAGTAATCTTGGTCCATGAAATGATTCAGTCTCTAAAGTCCTCCAAAACTCCCAGCATGCTCATCAAACTTGACATGTCTAAAGCCTTTGATAACCTTAGTTAGCAGTATATTCAACAAGTTCTTCATACCTTTAGTTTCTCACCTTATTGGATAAAATGGGTTCTTACTCTCACCTCCTCCACTTTCTTCTCCACTATGGTTAATGGGTTCCCTTTGATAACCTTCTCTCCCTCTCAAGGCATCCAAAAAGGTGACCTCCTGTCCCCCTTTATTTTCATCCTTATGGCTGAAGGTCTATGTAGGGCCTTAAGGCAACGATAGCTAATAATTCAATCAAGCGCCTCAAATTCTTCAGGGACGACTTAGTGATCTCCCACCAACATTTTGTTGATGATGCAATGTTGATGGATATACCAACAGTTCGTGAAGCTTGAGCTCTCCAATGCATTCTCTCAAAATTCATGGATGCCTTCGACACCTCCATCAATCAAGGTAAGTATCATATATTTTTATTTAACACTCTGCTTGCCATTCAACTTAATATTTCCAGACTCTTGGGTTCCCAAAGAATCTCCCTTCCATCCAAATACCTAGGTGCACCTCTTGTGGAGAATGGCCTTCACAATTCATCTTGGGAGGACCTCCTCTCAAGGATGGAAAACAAGCTTTCCAACTGGACTTCTTTCTCTCTTAACATCCTTAGTCTCCTTGTCCTCCTCAAACTAGTTCTCCTTAACATCCTTAGTCTCCTTGTCCTCCTCAAAATTTCTTTAGGGAGGCACTAAAAAGGAAAGGAAATGGGCTCTGGTAGCTTGGAAAAAACTCTGTCATTCAAAGCTCATTGGGGGCTTGTGGTTGAGAGACCTTGAACTGCTCAACTCCACTCTTGGAGCCAAAATTTGGTGGCACTAGATGCACAACAAGAATGCCTTATGGCGTCTGATTTGGAGAAGGAAATATTGTATGAATACATAACATCAACACCTAGTTCGTCTTGAAAGAAACATAGTATGATTCTTAATATGGAATGAAACATGAAGCAACAAGCACATCATTCAACAACGTTGTTTTTGGAAGGTTTGAAATGTAAACAACACCTTGTTCTGGGATGATGCATGGCAAAAACTATCGGCTTGGCGATCAAAATAAAACCTCCTACCACTTCGAGATAATATGTTGAGCCACAATAAAAAAATGGATACACCAATACTGAACTCCCTCGGGTATGGAGGACCAATGGAGAGCATGGATACCCCAATATCAATGGCACATACTTCCCCTAGAGCTAGACTGGGACAAATTTTGGTACGAATTAACTTAAAGGAAAATAAAAATTCAAGAAGGGAACAACAAGCTCCACTGAGGATATAAACTAGGTGGAAACTATAATCTCAAAGAGACATACCAACTAATAGCCTGGAATCCAGGACAACCACAAAAATAAATTTGGGTTAAAATATGGAAGAAAAATATCTGGTCCAAGGTCTCCTTCTTCCTTTGGCTATTGGTTAAAGGAAGAATCTTGACCTGGGACAAGCTTCTCAAGCATGGATTTCAAGGGCTAGCCCTCTTCCCTTTATGCTTCCAAGAAAGGGAATCCACATAACATCTTCTCATTTTATGCTCAATGTTGGATACCCTACGGGATCAAGGAGCCATTATATTCAAGACATCTGACCGTAGAAGAACCATCTTTAAAGAAACAATTATTCAATGGAGACCTCCAATCTCACCCAATCCCATAGTAAATTGGGTCTGGCAACTTTTCTCTGACTACTTACTCTATGTAGTCTTGAAGGAAAGAAATCACCACATTTTAAAAAATGAATCCATGGATGAAGGCCAATTATGGAAGAGAATCAAGTAGATCATAAAAGAAATTGTCCTTTCCTTGCATTGTTTAGACTAGGATTGACAGTGCACTTCTAGGGATTCATAAATTATTAAATCTCTCGAGATATATCACTACAACACTCTTCACTAGTCAAGAGAGTTGCACCCTCTCCCTTTCGCTCCAGACAAATGGGATCCTCCCCCGAGCAGTTTTATTAAGATAAATTTTGATGGAGCTTCGAAATGTAACCTAGGTCCTGCGGGGATCAATGCGGCCTTCAGAAATGACAAAGGGAAGCTTCTATGGATCTATGCAAAGGGGGTGGGAATCGACACCAACAATGTTGTGGAGCTATTAACTCTTGAGAAAGTGATCCACAATTCTATATGCAAAATTTAAAATGCAACAATAGAATAGGCTGACACAAGAATATAATGTTACACAATACAAAATACGCAGAGAATGAAAGAGAAAAATATTGGAATTGAGAAGTAAATGACCATCCATTGTATTTTTAGCAAGAAGACAGCCTTTTTATCAGATTGGATGATTTTTTGTTTACAACAACAACAACAAGAAACTTGTTTCTTTATTTCTGACTAACAAGCGTTGTTTTGCTTTTTATTTAGTTAACCGCTTGACGGAAAAACCATACTAATTATTTATTAGAAGTTGCCCTACTCAGCTAGACTGGCGAGGGAAGTTTACAATAGAAACAACTATGTGAAGGGAGATGGGTGCCCTCTTTGGTGGCCCAATTCCTCCCTGTTTAGATCCGTAAGTGTCCCCGCTTCTGCAAGCGAATGAAGAAATTTGCAGTGCATTCTCTCTAATGCTTTCTCGAACTATGTCGGGATCATATCCGAGTGGGTGCAACTGATGATGTTTTCCTCAAAATCAGTGCTTGTCTTGCAAGAGACACACATGAGCTTATGGGTGAAAGAACAATGGCGTGTGAATTTTATGAGGCCTTTGTTGTGCACGCTCTAGTGTAGTTGGTAATGCATCGACTACTTGAAGATGGCATTGAACAAAAGTATGGGTATTACACTGTGTTGATTGTTGTTCTTGTTGGTGATGTGCAGACCCCACTCGATATTGATCAACTAGCGCTTCGTTATCTGCCTCAACATTTCCCTTAAATACAAGCTCCCTAGAAGAACAACGGGTGTGTCCAATGCACCTTGTTTGATTAACTGCTCCAACTAAGAAGGGATGCCTCTGCAAATGAATTTGTCTCGCTATACTGCATTTGCAAGAATTCTTTTTGGCTAAAGCTTTCTCAATAATTTGTTTGGAAAAAGAGGAACTGCTAGGAAACGTGTTATAATATGGTGGGACTTATGTTGGAGTACATAGTCTGCTAGCGGAGACTACTGGAACAAAAACCTGTTTTGGCATAAGAAATGTTGGAGATGCACAAAGAAACAATGAAGGTGGAGTAGGGCCTGAATTCAAAAGTTGGTCAGGGGGGCGTGCTATCACATCATCTTCTTGGGGAGCAAGGCAATATGAAGGGGCATTGGGCAAAGAGAATTTCAGAATGAGATCAATGGTGTGCTCAATAGAGAAAGACGAGGGTAGTCCCGTGGGTTGGGGAAAGACATTGACAACTTCTGGGAATGGGGGAGCCATGTCCTGAGGTGTTGAGTTGGTCAAATGGTCTAGTTTAATGGGGCGAACCAAACACAAGGAAACTTATTTGTTCATGTTTACTTGCTTAATGGTTGCTTGTCTGGTCAGAGGCTATGTGGAGTGAGGGGTAGAGGAGGTGAAAACATAGGTGCCTCCCTCATGTTGCAGGTGGTATTTATGGAACTTAGCATGATAAGCAATGTTTCGTGCTTGTTGGTAGGGGAGTCCAAGTAATAGATCAGCACAATCTAAAGGAGAAACATCACACACCACAGTATCCCGAAAAGGGCCAATAGCGAAAGTCATCACACAACATCGAGAGATAGTGAGGTGCGAGCGTTCCTTTTGTACCCATCCAAGTTGATATGGTTCATGGTGTATAGTAGTTGGGAGTTGTAGGCGTTGGACCAAGTCCCGGGCGATGAGGTTCTTTTGGCTTCCATTTTCTAGGATGAGAGTAGTTAATTCATGCTTAATTTGACAATTGTGGGTAAACAAGGGCACATGAGAGGTGTCGTGTTTATTAGTGGTCATAAGAATTAAAGATGGGTCAAATTTTGTAGGATTTTCGAGAGAAATGACTTCAATGGGGTCAAGGGAATTGGACTCAGTGACCTCTACAAAAAGAGTTTTGTTGGGGTGAATATTTTGAAGTGCCCAATAGTCAGCAGAAGCATGCGGTTTGGTCTTGTGGAAGGTACACCAGGGCATCGTTCGATGTGTGGAGGTGGTGGTAGGGACAACCTGAGAAGGGAAAAAAATAGAAGGGTCATATCCAGGTTGGGGTGAGCGGATTCGAGAAGTCACTTTACGCTCGACGGCCAAGGCCCGAAGAAAGGCCTTGTCCAAGGAATAACTCTCAAACAAATCAACTTCATAAAGAATGCTTAACAATAAGCCATAATTGAACTTGACAATCAATACCTCTTCTGGATCGATGATGTGGAGCTGGATGCGCAGTTTACAAAAGATGTCGATGTATCCCTATACAGACTGATTGGCCAGTTTTCAGAGCTGTAACCATCTGGCGAGGAGGTTCTAGCGATATCCCAGTCGATAAAATCACTCTTTGAGAGCCTGGCATAATCCATCCCACGTTCTAATGTGTGGTGTCTGTGTCTCGATCGGGTAACCTCTATCCATGACCTAGGAATAAGTCTCCAGTCAAGTGTCCCACCATGTTTGCGCAAATTCCCTCGAGTTGCAGACTAGTTATCTGAAGCTTCATGTCTTCCGTCATCTCAGGACATGTACGTAAGTACATGGAAAGACTGCGAAACCAAGAGTTGACATTCTCTCCATTCATTTGGCCCGCAAACTTCGGTAATTGGAAGCACGTTTCGAGTTGCATGGGTGTTGGAGCTATGCACTATTGCAGATGGAGTAGCTCTTCGAGAGTCATCGTTAAATCCTGAATTGGAGCTATGGCAGTGGATGCGGAATCCTACGTAGATGGCTCTCTTCGCGGCAACATATTTTTTATTCACCACGAATGTTGATCTGTCACTGGATGTTGGAGAATGGTGAAAGATGAACATGTTGGAAACCTTGAGGAGGATGCACTCGAAGTCCTGAGAAGGACGTTTGGCTTTGAGAAAAAAAAATGTTGGATGGTCTCTCTTCTGAATTCTGTGGTTGAGCAGAAGCTGACTTGGATCCAAGCTTTGATACCAATTGATCCGCAATTCTATATGCAAAATTTAAAATGCAACAATAGAATAGACTGGCACAAGAATAAAATGTTGCACAATACAAAATACACAGAGAATGAAAGAGAACAATATTGGAATTGAGAAGTAAATGACCATCCATTGTATTTTTAGCAAGAAGACACCCTTTTTATTAGACTGGGCAATTTTTGTTTACAACAACAATAAGAAACTTGTTGCTTTATTTCTGACTGACAAGCATTGTTTTTATTTAATTAACTGTCTGACGGAAAAATCATACTAATTATCTATTAGAAGTTGCCCTACTCAGTTGGATTGGCGAGGGCAATTTACAATAGAAACAACTATGCGAAGGGAGATGGGCACCCTCTTTGGTCATCATCGTCATCAAAGAAGGCTTTCAGAAACTAATGGCTGAGGGGGATTATGAAGTTATCATAAGATAATACAACAAGGATCATCTATCAACAAAATCTCCCAAAGCTTGTGAATGGAAAGCACCCTGGCGCGAGATTAACCTCCTTTGGAATAAGAACCAAAAAAGAAGAGTTAGTTCCACCACCCATTTTTTTTTTTTCAAAATATAATTCAACATCTTTTTCAAATTGTATTTCACCAATTCCCAAAAGCACCTAAAAAAAAGTGGATATTGAAACCATTAGGTCCCAAAACTTTATCTTATTCCAAACTCCAAACAACTTGAGCTATTTCTTCTTCTTCTTCTATCTCTTGTAGCAATGCCATATTCTCTTCTCTGGCTATCAACTATAGTATGTACTCTAACCTTTCTCTTACTTTTGTATCATTTTGTTTCTCTCCCATTGTACAAAGCTCTTAAAAATGTAGTTTCGCTGCTTCTTTAATTTCTGCAAACTCTTGCACACTAGTCCCATTCTCTTTATATATCCTTTTTAGTATGTTTTTATGCCTTCTTGCTCTAGTTTGTTTATGAAAAAAAATGAAGTATTCCTATTTTTGGCTTTCAACCATAGACTTCACGACTTGCTTTAGTTTGTTTATGAAAAAATATGAAGTATTCCTATTTTTGGCTTTCAACCATAGATTTCAGGATTTTAATCACAAGTCTCCTTCTTCCTTTATGTGTGTAGCTTGGACCTTTTTTTTACAAGTATCTCTCTTCTTGCATCATTTGCTCCATGACCTCTTCATTTTCCAATGTTATTTGAATCTCTTCTAATTGTTTTTGATATTTCAGCCTTTCCTGACCTCGAGTCACATATGCAAGTTTTTCCTGGTGCCTCAAACCCTGTTTAACTGCTTTCAACTTGGACTGCCAAATAAAATTTGGAGAGCCTGAAACACACTGCCTCCAAGTCTCTAAAACCAAACACAAAACATTCGCATTCTGTAATCAAAGGGGTTAAATTTGAAGGGTATAGGACCAAAATTGTTCGGAGGATCAAAGGATAAACAATAAGCTTATGATCAGATACAACATTGTTTACTTCTTGTGAGTCTAGGCCTCTAAATAGTCAAGAAATTATCTCTAGAATGCTTCCTCTAAATCATACCCTCTAGTCTCTCAGTGCTATTGCCTAGCGGCATTCATAGGCCACAAGTGAAGTCGTTGTGCTAGTTATGTCTTTATCTAATATGTATTTAATTTTTGAGATCTTTTAGTGTTGTAACATATCTACATAATTTGACCTTTTTGTTTGTAATTTGTAAGGTTTTGAAAAATAAAAAATAGTTTCAGTTACTCAAATTTGTATGCGATTACTCAAAACAATAAAAAGGAGGTCTAGAAACTGATCATGGAGCTTGGAAGAACAGAAGAGTTGTAACCGCTGAGTCTATCTTCCTCCAGAAATCTAAGATTAAATATAAATCTCCACTCGGACCTACTTTCCACTAAATTTTACTCATTTAAAATTAAATGTAACGATATGCACTGTTTTCACCTCAAATTTCACGGAATGTACCAGTTTTGGCCCAAATTGCTGGGAATAATTATTTAAATCGCACAAAATGGGAACTTTTGACCTATTTTCCACTGGAAGCTATGAATATGGACTTTTTAAACATCAAATGTAACGCTATGGAATGTTTTCGTCATCAAATTTTAGATGTAACCGTTTTGCACTGGATAGTTCTAAAGTATACTTTAAAGTCCGGCCACTCTGACCTATTTTTCACTTAAATCGATTTAAGGATATAGACTTCTTTAAAATCAAATTCAAAGCTGTGGACTGTTTTCACCTCAAATTCCACGAAATGTGCTAGTTTTCACCCAAATTGTCTGAAAGAATACTTTAAATTGCAGAATTAAGGACAAGAGCCACGCGAATGCAGAGCAAAGTGGATAAACAATTCGGATCTGAACACCCTGAGAAGAAGAAATTAACACAAGACCCCC